>NDXZ01008506.1:0-13020 GCA_003055125.1 Paykullia maculata | reverse complement strand
AAAAAAACAACAAAACATGTGTTAAGAAAGATAACGATAAAAAGAGAGAGAGAGAGAAAGAGGGCAACAGTTTTTGGTAAAGATTTTAGGCATTTGACATAGTAAGAATATCTAAAGAATTATTATTTGAAATAAAATTATATTTTTGCAATTTATTTATTATGTACCTTAAATTCAATCTGATTAGAAAAGCAAATAAATTGAATTACCCTAACTAAGGTGGTTAATGAACTGATAACATAAAAAGGGAAAGTTTCAAGATAAGAGCTCGTTTTTCATGTGTTGCCTTTGTGTGTTTATGCATAAAGTGGTGGGGATCGTTTGGCTGATTATTTGCTTTAGTTGTTTTGTTCATCAAACTCTATATACAAACATATATTCACTGCTGTCATAAAATGTCAAAAATTCTCTCTGAACTAATATCACTGTATAAATAAAAACACACACACAAACATCATGATTTGTTCTCTTAACTAAATGTCAATTACTTACATACATATTAAATTGATTATTTTCTTTGTGAAGGAAATAAATATTTTAGTTACTATTTGTGACTCGATGCGGCCAGTTGGCTCTCCCTCTTCTCGCATTAGCTAGATAGATAAACAATTCGAGTTCAGTAAAAGTATTCAAATAAAAAAACAATTTCGTAAATAGTGCACTGACTTGACGTGTGTAGTGCGTTTTTAAGTGCAATAAATAATAGTACTTAAACTGATAAAAACAAATTCTAAAAAAACATTTTAAAAACAAGTGTTTTCTTTTAATTGTTAAAACAATACAAATTAAATTAATTAAGTGAGTGATAAAAAATGATATTTTAAAGTATAAATAGACTATATAAATACGTACATATGTATATACATACACACATATGTATCTTTAAAATAAACGGAAAAAATTGAGGGTGAAAAAAATGCAGCCGTAATAAAAAACAAAAAAACACACTCTTAAAACAACAATAAAATGGGAAAAAAATATATATAAAAATAGTTTTTTTTTTTAGAAAACTAGCTTACATTTAATAAAATATTTAAAAAAACATATTTTTTTAGATTAAAAATGAAAAATTTTTATATAAAAAATTAATATATTTTTTTTTAGCAAAATTACTAAAAATTAAAAAAATTATATACAACTATTTATTTCATGTCTGTTGTTTCTTTGTTTGCTTTAACAATCAAAGGAAATTCGAATAAATTTGTTTAAAATTTGGGGCAATAAATTTTTATTATAAATCGGAAAAAAGTGTTCAAAGTCGGCATAACATTTTTGCTTCAGACAGAAAAATCTAGAACTTCTTTAAAAAGTTCACAATTTTTAACCAATGCTGGATAAATAGCGCATATTAGAATTCACTATCTATTATATCATTATCTTGTGCAAAGCATTTAAAAATAAGTTTTCCCTAAAAAAAAATAAAGAAACTAATTTGGATTAATAACTTAATTAAAAAAGAAGTGATTGTAACCTACATACGTGGGTGTGGGTGTGCGTGAATATATTTTTTTTGCTCGTAAGCGTTAATGATCGTGTGTAAAAAGTTGTTCACGATCTTATCCCTACCCTGTGTATAATTTTCAAACACTGTTTTATTTTTCAATGAAACTGTTATACGGCTTTTTAAAACCGTAACCCATTAAAAAATGTTGTTAAAATTGTTATACATTTTTTTTTTAACTGCAACACAGAATATTTTAATATTGATATGTTTTTAAAACATTTATATATCCAGCAAAAAATCTTTATTTGAAAGTAATATGAATATATACAGAAGTTTCTTAAAACAGCTCATTTTAGGTTTAATCTCCACAAAAACACATGTAATCTTTCATTAGAAGGGAAAGCGGTTCACAATCGATTTTTTAAATGTTTACGATATTTTAAGACTTTTTTCCAATCATAGACTTTTTAACAACTGTTTTAAAACTATTATAAAATGTTTCAATATACCATTTTTCTAATTAGTTTACAGTTTTGTGAACTGTTATGCAGCTTTTGGTTATCTTTTTCTTGTTTCTAAAATTCTTAAACAATTTCTGAAAACTGTTATACAAGTTTAAATACCTTTAAATAGCGTTTAAAAATTGTATTTTAGTTTATTTTTTTTTTTATCAAGATACAACGTAGGCATTTTTTTAATATAAATTGGTAAATAAACCTTAAACTTCTTACTAATAACTTTTTTAGATTTTAGTTACAGGCATTTAACTAATTACAAATTCAAAACAACAACTACTAACGACCTTTGATTTTCTTTTTTTAGTTGATTGTTCAAAAAAAAAAACAAAAAACAACGGATGTATTTGTTAAATTACGAAAACTTAATAATTTTAAGTCAAAATAAATAAATAATTATAAATTTAATTATTCTAAATGCTTAGGGTATCCACGTACATGCACATACATACATATATAATAATTTAATTTTAGAATTACGATCTATAGGATTTTAATTTTTTTTTAAATTTAATTTCATTGTTTATCGTTTTTTAGCAAATATTTTTTTTGCAAAATCTGGTTTTGAAGGTCTTTTTATTTGATTTGCATTTTTAATACACAAAAAATTGTTATTAGCAAAAAGTTTTCTTGACAATTTTGTTTAGCTTTAAAATTTAACTTAATCAGATATTTTTTTAAGATTAAAAGTAAAAAGCAAAAATAGTAATAAAAATAAAAATTTATGACTTTTTGTTTAAACACTAATTGCGGTTTTTTTATTAAGAAAAATATAAAAAAAAATAAACGTGACTTTATAACGGAAAAATGTAAAAGAGAAACAAATAAAAACATTTTATGTGTTTGTTGTAAATTTCTTTTAGGTTTTTAACAAATTAAAATTGTATTTAAGTTTTAGCGGCAGCCCCTTTTGTATCTAATGACTTCCAATAGCCAACAAGTGGTGATGACACCACCTGTTAATGCCCACGATTTGTCTAAAGACAAAAGTTTATGGCGCGATCTAACGTCTTATTGGATTTTGGGTCTATGTAATAATTATGGTTATGTGGTGATGTTGAGTGCGGCTCACGATATTATAGGACAATTTAATCCCGATGTAAGTGCTCAGCAAAATATATTAAAGGAGAAAAATATTAATTTTTTCTTATTATTTTTTTTTAGGAATCACCTATCAGCGATTATCTTGGTGGTAATGGACGAGAATGTCATATTGTTTCAACGGGAGCTATATTATTGGCTGATATCTTGCCATCGCTATTTGTAAAGATAATAATGCCTTTTTTTCCATTTTGGGTGCAGTAAGTAGAAATTATTTATATTTAAGCAAAACTGGGGACCTACATTTTAGACAAGAATATGTCCTGGACCATTAATAATAAAAAAAAACATAAATTTAATTGTGTTTATCATGCCTTCAAAGCCTTCTTCTTCCAAATGACCTAATATAAATACTTAATGATGGTGTGCAACGTATATGGGAATGTAACGCTATTAAAATTCTGCAGGAGTCCTAACTACTTTGGCATATAAATATGTACATAAGTATATTGAGGGATTCACAAGCTAACTTATGATATCATAATGTCATATGTCCTAAAAATTTTAAATGGTTTTAGTTGCTTTTTATACTAAAAGTGTCCTAATATAATATGACTCTGAATGCTATGTTTATTGTGCTGTCGTAAACTATACTTAGCCGAATGAAAAAAGCAACAAACAAAGTACCTTAACCATTTAAAATTTTTAGGACATATGACATTATGATATCATTAGTAGCTTGTGAATTGCTCATATATGTATGTAATGTATTACAATATATTATATTCCTTAAACTCCCACTGGAGCATAGGGCGCCTATTACAATATAGTAAAATTTATCATATTTACCCAATGACACAATACAATGAATTTACCAATGATGCAAAGAAAAATTACCCGAAACACTCTACTCAGGTCGTTTAAGAGTGCCAGTGGGCAACGTTTCGTACTGCCATATACTTTTTATTTTAAAACTGTTATAAAAGCTAATTGATACCAATTTTGTTTTTAAGCTAATTTTTCAATTGGGTTTTAAAAAAGAAGAGATGTTAATTTCGTATCTCAAAATATTTCGATTTAAATTTGAATCCATACGTACATCATTTTGATCTGATCTAAACTGCTTTCAATACAAAGTCTATTTATTTTGCATCTTTACACCTTTAGTTCATGTGTAAATTACCGTAGAAATTACAAACGAACTAACAAAGTATTTTCACTTACAGCACAAGATCGGTAAGCGGTTTTAAACTGTCGAAAATTTCCATTTCGGACGACATCTGGAAGCCATGCAAACTTGATTTCAATATATGTACAGATGGAGAGGAATCTCTTAATAATTCTCTTATACATTTAGATAAATATTGTTAAATTTTGATTAGGGTGACAAACTTTAAAACCGCCGTTGCGTGCTTTTCACACTCCTACAGTTCAAATTCAAATCGCAACGATACAAAGCAAATTGATTTAAAATAAAAAGCAACGCAAATCATAACTTTTAGTTGTATTACAAAGTTGAACTGCATTTGAAATGAAATGAAATTTAAAAGTTTAAATTTTTGTAAAATTCTCATCAATTCAATTTACTTTAAAATGTTTTAATTGGAATTGAAGGTTTTTTTTATAAGCGTAAATGACACAACAAAGTATAAAATCATGCAAATGATAAGAAGGGCTTACATTGACGCCTTAAGTTATGCAACCCTTTTTAGTACAAAAAAAAAACGGAAAATAGATGCTAATTTTCGCATTCAAATACATTAGAAATTTTACATGAACGTGTTAGTTTAATTTTCTTTTATAAAGGAAGTTTTAATAAGAATTTTGTAACGATTGGAATACCAAGTACAAAATTTAATTTATCACGAATGGAGTGTAATTAAGACTGTTTGGGGCCTGTATGATCAGGAATAAGACTAAAAACTAAACTTTTCTTATATAAAATATAAATATAAAAAATTTCCAAAAAACTTTTAGATTATTATTTATTAAATATTAAGTGACTTCAGTTTTTTTTCTTTCTTTCAGTTTTCGCATTGCTTTAGCTGTACTCTTTTCGGCAGCCGGTTTTCTTTTGGTGGGTTTTGCCAATGCCGAATGGATGGCTTTGTTTGGTGTGATAATAACGTCAGCTAGTTCGGGCATAGGAGAGGCCACTTTTCTGGCCTATTCCTCGCATTTTAATAAGTGAGATTGAAAATATTTTATTTAATGCTTAAAATTTTTAATTTTCCAACTTTTTTTTAAGAAATGTAGTGTCAACTTGGTCTTCTGGTACCGGAGGTGCTGGAGTTATTGGTTCTTTGTCTTATGCCACTTTAAGATCTCTTAACGTTAGTCCTCGCGATACTATGTTAATCATGTTGATTTTCCCCTTTATAGAAGGCCTTTCATTTTGGATTCTTTTAAGGCGACCCTCGGTTCTGCCCGTTACAGCAGTAGAATCAACTGAGGAATTAATCATGGATGAGCAGCCTTTGCAGGGTTTCAAGGAAAAGTTTTTATACATCAAACATTTGATCAAATATATGGTGCCCTTGGCTCTGGTGTATTTCTTTGAATATTTTATAAATCAGGGTTTGGTGAGTTTTGTTGTTGTTGTTTTTTTTTAATTTTGTTTAAAAAGCTTATGTTGAATTTTTCTTTTAGTTCGAATTAGTTTACTTTCAAAATAGCTCCCTGGATAAGGCCGCCCAATATCGTTGGCTAAATGTAGACTATCAAATAGGCGTCTTTATTTCACGCTCCTCCGTTAATGTCTTCCAAATAAGGAAAATATGGCTGATGTCCGTTTTTCAATTCATCAATGTGGTCTATTTCCTAACCGAAGTCATTTACTTTTATACACCCAGCATTTGGATCACCTTTGTCATCGTAATATGGGAAGGTCTGTTAGGCGGTGGCGCCTATGTCAATACCTTTTATCAAATGTCTAAGGAAATACCACCTGGTCGTCGACAATTCGCTATGGCCATGGTTGTACAATCGGATTCATATGGCATCGCTTTGGCCGGTTTTCTAGCCATACCAGTGCATAATGCTATTTGCACTTTACCGGCAGCTGTACGAAGTGTAACATGGTGAGAGTGAATGAGAGTGGGAGAGTGTGTAGTGCGATTAAAGAGAGTATTTTATAGTTAGTGTTAATTTAGCTCAAAATACATAGACATATTTGTATAAGTAAAGTTTGAATCAAGGCGAATTAATATCAGGTGGCCTCAGTTCGGAGAGGATTTTTTTTATCAATTTTTTTTTATATGAAGTTTGACATTATCGTGACGAAGAAGAGAGAGAAAATTATTTTTTATGTATGGAGTTTGACATTATCGTGACGAAAAATAATAATCAGCTGATTAACTGAGGCCACCTGATATATATTCGCCTTGGTTTGAATGTAGTGAAAATTTATTTAGTTTAAAGTTAAAAATTATTGTTAAGACTGCCCTTAAAAAGATGTACGTACGTTATGTATTTTAAACTATAATTCGTTTATAGTTACATATGTTTAATACTAAGAATTTATTAGTTTAAAAAGAAGAACAAGAAGAAGTAAAATAAATTCGATAGAAAATTTATTGTAAAGAATCCAACATAAAAGTATTTTATTTAACATTATAATTAATTAGAGATTTTATTATCAATAAATTAAAAATTATATACTAAAAATTTAGCTTTATGGAAAGGAAGGGGGATATATACCTAAAAATATTAATGATTCTTATAACCACAATATACTTTTAACTACTTTTGACGGGGTAAATATCAAAGTTTTTTGCTCCCTAAGTCCGTGCCCGTTTTATTTATTTATTTCTTATTTATTAGTTTCATTTCCTGTACAACAAGACAATGTCTTATAGTTACAGTACAGGAACGTAAAATGGTACGTTAAGTAGAGGTTATGATTTTTTTTAGAAAACAATTTAATGACTTTGTAATGATTGAAATAAAAACAAGTAAGAGCGCTTTATTTGGCTGTGCCAAATCTTATATACCCTTTACTACTTGTATTTACGTAACAAAAATGATTTTTTGCTGATATCTCGAAAAAAAAATTTTTTCTTCTTATATCTCAAAAAATTTTTTTTTATTTTTCAACAGGCATGTCTAATTTCTGATTGTTTGATACCAATAACGCGAAACGGAATGACAAACTTATTTACATATACCGTTGTCACCTCTGGTGAAGGGTATAAAAAAGAAAAAGAAATGTTAAGTTAAACGTTTATGTTTCAATTATCAGTTGTAACAAAAATTAGAAAATAATTAGAATGGACTCCCGAGCCTGTTTGAGATTCAGCTGGCATCAGCTAAGAAATAATGTAACTCTGGGAACTTTGTTTTTAAAATTGAATTAAAAAAATTTTTTTTTATTATTTATTAAATTAAAATATATTTTTTTTTTGCTAAAATATTCTAAATTTGCTTTGTTTTAAAAAGTATTAACAAAATACCTCGGAAAATAATGTCAATTTAATATACTTAAGATCTAGATAATTGCAAACTTGCAAACTTCTTGCAAATGTTTTTTCTTCTCTTTTACGGACAAATACCATGATCAATGGTTCTTGCCATTAACGGCAGATCGCATATGGTATTATGCGTAGGTATGGCCAACAAAGCAGCCGATGTTATGCCTATCGAATCCGATTGTATAACAATGGCAAGGGCAAATTTTCTTCTATTAACTCCAATTTCCTGAGACATTCTATAGAAAGTATTGACGTAGGCACCGCCACCCAATAGACCCTCCCAAAAGACAATTATAAAAGAAACCCATATGCAGGGTGTAAAAGGAAATATAGCCTCGAGCAGAAAGTAGAGTACATTCAAAAACTGCAAAACCGCCATTATCCAGGTGCGCTTGAAGTGTACAATATTCACCGAGGATCGTGAGATAAACACACCCAGCTGATAGTCTACATTAAGCCAACGATATTGTGAGGATCGATCTAGAGAGGAATTTTTAAAGTACACCAACTCATACTGAAAGAGAACAAATATTTCTAATAGTTCACAAAAGAGAAGAAGTATTATTTGGAAAGTCTTTACCAAACCCTGATTAATGAAATATTCAAAAAAATACACCAATACCAAAGGCACCATATATTTCATCAAGTATCTGATATATTTTAGTTTTTCTTTAAATTCCACCAAAGGTTGTTCGACATCTTCCTCGGGTTGAACCTTTTTTGGTTTTTGTTTGGTACTGGGCGGCCTTAAAAGTATCCAAAATGATAAGGCTTCCAGTAAAGGTGAAACTAACATAATCAGCATAGTATCACGATTGCTTAAGTGCAAAGATCTTAAGCCGGCATAGGACAGGGAACCAAGGACACCAGCAGCCCCGGTGCCTGAAGACCAAGTGGAAACGACATTTCTGTAAAGTTTAAATTGTTGCTTAATTTGTTTCTGTTTAATTAACAAGACCCACACACTTATTGAACTTCGAAGAGTAAGACATAAACTTGGCCTCCCCTATGCCACCACTAGCTGAGGTCACTGCTATACCCAATATGGCCAGCCATTCGACTTTGGCAAAGGCTACTAGCAAAAAGCCGCTGGCCGAAAAAAATACAGCTAAACTTATGTAAAAACTATAAAGAGATACATACAACGATAAATTCAAATGGATAGGCGAAGAGCAAAACTTAACTCTTACTTAATCCAATAGGGTAGAAAAGGCAAAATCATCTTAAAAAACAGGGTTGGTAAAATATCCGCCAATAATATGGCTCCCGTTGAAATATACTGACAATCCCTGTCATCTCTAAAAAAGTTCGAAGATCGTCCTGCCATATGCTAGAAATTATAATTGAGAAAAAAATATGTAAAATTTTGTGCCTTTTTCCTACCTCCTCATGAAATTGCTGTATAATATCATGGGCTGCACTTAACATGACAATGTAGCCATAATTATTGCAAAGACCCAAAATCCAAAAGGCTGTCAAGTCACGCCATAAACCTTTATCTTTTAACACTACCCCAATATCTTCTGTGTCTGCCATATTTTTTTTCGTTTTATTTTTGTTTAAAGAAGAAAAAGAAAATATTTTACAATTTTGATGTCTAATAAACAAACAAAAATTTCAGACGACTTTTTTTTTTTGTAAAAGATTATGGAGTTGTAAGAATTTGTCGATAAATTCTATTTCTATCGAAGTTTTCGAATAGGAATATTTAAATCTATTGATTTTTAATATAAATAATTAAGTAAATAATTTAGTTTTAAAAATAAATTAATTTATTATTTTGTCAATAAACTTATATGTTTATAAAGATTAATATTTGAATATTATAGCCTTGTATTGTCTCGTCTTGAATACAATAGTCTATTTTCAAGTCTTCATACATACATGAATACATAGTCAATAATAATGCAGAATAGTAGTAGTCTATTGTCTTAAATACTAATTAAAAATAATTTTTTTATTATTTATCTGTTTTTCACAAAAATTCTTTATTTATCACTTGCGTATTTGCTTAAACCCAGGTATATTTGATCTAAAAAGTAATGAGTTTTTTGTCACAACACGCGTTTCCGTCAAGGCACCCCTCACTGTGAATTTGATGCTACAAAAATTTTAAAGAAAACTAAACAAATAAAATAATTGAGCAAAATTTTTTCATCTTTGTACTGCTAAGCGACTTCGCAGTTTAACTTTAGTTATCGCAAAGGGAGTGCGCATGAAAAAATTCTTGATATATAAACTTTAATTTATATAAATTTATTTATAAGCTTGTCAATAGGTTTGTAACTCTTCAATATATTCACCTGAAACCCAACAAAGTGTTTAAATTCTTGGTCCTTGCTTTGTCCGTTTGTCTGTGGTAAACACTCTAACGTTGTACCCTACACCTAAGGTGATAAGGGTATATATAAGTTTGTCATTCCGTTTGTAATTTCTACAATATTAATTTGCGACCCCATAAAGTAAATATATTCTGAATTCTTATAGATAGGGAAGTCGATTTAGCCATGTTCGTCTGTTGAAACCAAGTTTTCTCAGCCCCCCGATGACGTTCAGACACGTTATTGGTATCAAACGATCAGAAAATTTCCTAAAATGTTTGCTATTGAAAACCAGTAAAATCGCTTAATAGCTGACCGAGATATAAGCCAAAAAAGACGACTACCGTGAAATCAAGTTTTCTCAGCCCCCCGATATTGTACGGACGCGTTATTGGTATCAAACAATCAGAAATTAGACATGCATTTTGAGAAATGAAAAAAAAAAATTTTCGAGATGTAAGCAAAAAAAATTTTTTCCGAGATATCGGCAAAAAAATTTTTTTTTTCTTTTTTTACGGAAATACACTAAGTGAAGGGTATATAAGATTTAGCACCGCCAAATATAGCGCTTTTACTTGTTTTTTGTCAAATTAAATTACTTTAATTTTTTCAGGCAGTTTGGTATTAAAAATTAATTAAATGAGGTAAGTAGTAAACTAGAAGCATAAGAATGTTTTAAATGGAAAATTAAAATGTTTATTAATTGCAAAACAAAATAAAAAACTAAGAAACAAAGATAAACATATTCCCGCAAATAAATTTAGTACCGACTAGTGCAACCTTTTTGCCAAAATTATGCTTAAAAAAATATGAGCGAATCTCTTAAAAACGTTACCACAACAATCTTCAAGGGCTTCAGACATGGATCAAAATGCTTGCTGTCAAGTTCGTGTACGTGTGCTTGTTGGTTTGGTGTTACCATGCTTAAGGACAAACCAAGCATTCATTTTTACTTTGATTTTGTGCTGTTCGTTTGCTTAAAAAATAAATAACAATGTCTCTAAATAAAGATATGTTACCCCGGGTCTCTACATAGTAATATTTTTTGCCCCAAACGTCAAAATTGATTGCGTCCATAAAAATTGTAACGTGTAGACCGCAAATTGCTAGATGTGGCAACTCATTGCGCAATGGTTGCTCTGATGATTGCTTGAGCAATTATTGCTAGCAATAAGCTGTCAAATCAGGTGTATTTACAAAACACACAAAGAAAATGAAATGGTGATTGATACATTATGATACATTGAAAAGATTTATTTATTATCAACGGCATCCATTGTTAGATTAAAGAAAAAATTATGGGAAAAAATTCCTATGAATATGGGGAAATGTTACGATGTAGTATTTATAGTTTAATTATTTTAAAAACATAAAACTAAAAAAAAATTTCATACATCTTCGCACGTCAAAAATTTTGTATTTGTGACGAAGCAATTTTACGTTTTCTCCACCTAAAGCAATCATCAATCGTTGTGTCATTATTCTGCCGACGTTTTTGCTAGGGCTCAGCAATAAAAATTGCTACGTGTAGACTTAGGGTTAATAACAATTATGGCAGAATGTTTACAAAAACACTTCTTTTTTTTCATCAGTCATTTCTTTGCTTTTCTTTTTTAATGGGTATTTTTTCTTGTTTTCTTTTAATTTCGTTTTTTTCCCCACAACTGTTTACAATGAAAATATAATTCTAATGAAAATTTGTTCGTGTTTGTTAGGTTAATGCTATACACGTATGTATGTAATAAGTGACAGCAAGCATTCCAAAAATCTAAATTTGTTTGATTTTTCATCAAGCATCGTTTTTTACTCATACTATAACCAAACTTAGCAAGCATTTTGATCGTGTCTGAACCCCTTTAGTTAAAGCATTACAACAACAAACTGCTTCTGTAATACATTTGCTTCCATATAAACCGGTGTGTGTGTGTGTGTGTGTATTGGTGATTATGAATGTGAAACATGGGTAAGTGTTAATTCAAAATGGAAATAAATTAATTAAGTATAACTTTTAAACTTCTATACAGATTTATTTAAAAATTTAATATATTAAAAGTAGGGAGATGGGCTTTTAATAAAATATTTTAAATAGAAAAACCTATGAGTCTAGCAGCAGATACAGTTGGCTAAAATAGATGACCTTAATTGATTTTTGTTTTTTAAAAAAATCTTTATAATAAATTTGTAATATTGTTTTTGTTATTTAACATTATTTTAACGAAAGTTGTTTTTTAATTGATAATGTTTAAATAGACGCAAAAAAAAACAGATCTAAAATAGTTTAAACAAATTAATCAGTTGTTTATTCAAGCTGAAAAATTTTTACATTAACAGAAGAAAATTCCGTGATATTCCTTTTTATTTAAAATTGTTCAAAGCAAAAAGTTCAAATAAAGAGTTTCAAAAAATTTGTTTTTAATAATTCTCTCAAGTTTCAGTCGAGTTTTTCTACATGCAAAGAAAAAACATGGCTGAGTGTGGCCACGCAACATGATCACAGAACAGTTACAAATTTTTTTTATCACTGAAATCATTTGCATAATTAACACAAACATATTTTGGCTATAGATATATTTTAAGCCAATACAAATACCATTTATATGTTTGCAAAAGTCAGTTATATGTTTATCTTAGCTCTTAGATTATGGTTATCATAAAAGCAAAAAAAACAACATATTTATGATTACCTGTAACTAAGTTAATAATTACCATTAAAATACAAATGGTTGTTGTAAATATATATGTATATGACCTTAGATTTATTACAGCAATAATATGGTTGTGGCAATCATATAGCCAATTGCAGTGCTTATAGATTATTTAATTTTTCTATCAATTAGAATTTTTTAATAAATGTTTTTTTTTATTACGAACTTTAATTTGTTTTTTAAGACAATTATTTTTGGTTTTTATTCTCGCTTAAGTTCATTTAAAATTTCTTAGAAAATTTATTTTTATTGTGATAATGAATGAATAATAATTTTTGAAAAGTAAGTTTTCCGACACTAGCCGAGTGAAATGCATTTTCGAAACCAACTACATATTTCATCATCAGCATCATATTCCTGGCGCCATACTCAACCATTTCTTTTTCTCTCAAACTAGATTCTATAATTTGGAAACATTTGAGAAAACAATTTTTTTAATTATTAATTTAATTCCCAAAAATTAATGAATCAATCTGTAATTGATAGAGGGTATTTATGATTTGTCATGGCCATTTGTAGCATTAT
>NDXZ01008492.1:1053-18402 GCA_003055125.1 Paykullia maculata | reverse complement strand
AAAAAAAAATTAACAACAATTTGATTGTTGCTGTATAAATAAATATTGAATGAAAAATTTAACAGCTGCAGATAACAATTTGTTTGTTGTTGTGGTGCCTGTTTATTATTATTATTAGTTTTATTGCCGACAACTACTTCTACCATAGAGCAACAACAGCAACAACAAAATCAATTGCAAACATTCGAACCAAACGATATTTTATTTAAGTTAAAGTTGTTGTTTTAATATGTTGAATTAATACTTTTGCGAGTCGTTGACAAATGCGTAAGTAAAGCTCAATAGTGCTCACATTTGGCCAGTGATTTAAAGGAATGAAAATGTAAACAAATTGTTGGTTATATTTTTATTAAATGTTTTTAAAATATTTTTTATTTAGAGATTTTTTTTTTTAGAAAAATTGGCAACTTAACAATAATATATAATTGTTTGGTAAAATTTTTCATTAAGAAATTAACACAATTTAGGAGATAGAAAATAGTCATGTTTTACAGCCAAACCTAAATCAGCACGCATTCTCATGCCCTTGCAAATGGTATAAAGCAAACTAAAATAGTGCGTCGTCAACGCTTTGCAATTGGAAAATCCAATTTTGCGAGCGCATTAGAAAGTGAAGTTGGCTGCTGGTGGCTTTTGTTATTGTTAAAAAGTAAAGCCATTTTTGCCATTTTTTCCTGAAAATCTAGCAATTTTCTTACTATTTCATTTACTTTTAGTTTTGTTTTCTTTAAAAGTTAAGTTAACATTACTGTTCATAGCACAATTTTAACCCTCTTATTTGGGTTGGTCTGTTAATCAAATTAAAATTCCATATGCTGACAGGGTCGTTTAATCACAGGACAGGTAGCAATTAAGAATATATTTCAATAAAATTTGGTTCACATTTTCTCTCTTACAACATACAAAAAGTTTTAACAGAAAATCGTATTTGAACTACAATCACCTCTTGCAGTTTTACCATGGTGCAGTTCATAGTGTAATCGTATACAAAGTGATTTCATTTAATTAAAAATGCAAGAAATGTTTTATTTATTTAAGTTATAAAAGTAACAATCGTCACAAATTCGATACTAGTTTCGTAGCAGCTAAAAGTAAACAAGAGCAGCAAGCGTTGAAATTTATTCAACATCGAGCTAACGCCGAAGTAACATTCCTAAACAAAAGCGTTAAAGTTGTGTGATGAACAATCACTCCAACTTCACTCTTCAACGCCCTAACAAAATTAGATTAACCGTCGTGCATTGTCGCCACGGTATTTCGGTTTGCTTCATACAAAATTGTGTGAGCATAAGAATTTTTGACAGCTTAAAAACGCTTGCCGCTCTTGTTTACCCCGGGTCTCCACGTAGCAATATTTATTGCCGCAAACCTCAAAATTGATTGCGTCCATAAAAATTGTAACGTGTAGACCGCAAATTGAGATATGTGGCAACTCATTGCGCAATGGTTGCTCTGCTGATTGCTTTAGCAATTATTGCTAGCAATAAGCTGTCAAATCAGGGTTATTTACAAAACACACAAAGAAAATGGAATATTGATTGATGATACTTAAGAAAGATTTTATTGTATCAACGGCATCCATTATTAGATTAAAGAAAAAAGCATGGGAAAAAATTCCTATGAATATGGGGAAATGTTGCGATGTAGTATTTATAGTTCAATTATTTTAAAAACATAAAACTAAAAAAAAAAAAAATTTCATACATCTTCGCACGTTAAAAATTTTGTATTTGTGACGAAGCAATTTTACGTTTTCTCCACCTAAAGCAATCTTCAATCTGCCGACGTTTTTGCTAGTGCTCAGCAATAAAAATTGCTACGTGTAGACGTATCGTTAGGTTTGGCTATAAGTAATTTATTTTTACACAATCATTTAATTGCTTTAAACTTCTGTGCAGTCTTTAATAGATTCTATTGAGCTTTATACTCGTTTTTCGCTATTTTTTTAAATTTATTTGAGAAAACATAAAACTTGAATACAACTTTTTCTTTTTATGTATTTTGAATTTCAATCGGATATTTGCTTGTATTTTAAATAAAACCTCTAAAAAAATACTACGTATCGTCCCCTGAAATCCAAAAGGCCGTAACAACCAGAAACTTCAATAAAGACATTTTAATTGGTTATGATGTAGTTTACCAAAATACAATTTCCCTTAAAATTTTACTCATAAATGTTCAAAAATACCGATTTTATTAATGAAATCCAAAAGCCACCGAACAAGTCTAATAGTCTTAAGTTTATTAAATTTTTTCTTCTCCTATAAAATAATAAAAAGTGTATGTACGGCCTCTTAGATTTTAGGTGACGATATGTATGTATGCATGTATGTTTTCTATACAAAATAGAAAAATCATGCTTGAAATGTTTACTTGACCTTTAGACAAATACAACATAAAATTAAAAATATGTCAGAATAACGCAAACGCACTTTGTTCAAAAAAAAAAATGCTGCAGCTGGTTATTGTATAAAATTTTGCAATAAACTTAATATAACAATTTTAAAAGGAATTTTAGGTGACAAAATCTTTGAAAACATGTTTTCTTCATTCTTGATTTACAAATGCAATAAAATATTAATGATTAATATTAATAATTTACGCTACCACAGGCATACAAACATACATATGTACATACATTATTGTTTTATTGTTAAAAACGTGATAAAAATTATTTGTAATAGATTTTTTTTTTTGGAATAGAGTTTATTTAAACAAATTATTTTTTTACTTGTCATAGACAAATTTGACACCTTGTATTAGAGATATGTATGCGTAAGAATATTTTTTGGTTATAGTGTGTTCACACTTAAGGTTTTAATTAAAAATTTAGTTTTAACGTTGAAACCAATATTTAAACCTGGGGCCTAATTCCGTCATTCGATAGCGATCGAGTTTTACTCGAACGTGCGAGTTTTCTGTGATTTAGGTATAGGAATTCCAATTGGATTCCAATTAGAATTGTTAAAACTCGTTCGCTATCGAATGACAGAATTAGGCCCCTGGTTTTACAATACAAAATAATTTCGTTAAAACCATCTTAAAACCATTTTTGATATGGTTTTAAGTAGATTTTTAAATATACAACATTGTTTTTGGTGTACTGAGTTCAGTGCTACCAAGTTAAAAATATAAAAAACAGCTGATAATATTAAATGGCACTCAACAAAAATAAAAGAGTAAATAATTTAAATTTTTTAAACAATGGATGCAGTAGCAACGATTCCAAAATAAATGGCAAAGAAAAAAAAAGCTTGTGGACGAAGCACAGAGAAAAAAACATTTCGTGATTCCATTAGCCATAATTTTAAAATATTTATGTACAGAAAACAAAATATTTTCTATTTGGGAGTGCATTTTCGAAATTTCTTAGTTTTTCATACAAACAAAAACAGCTGTTATACAGTTGGTCAAACAAATATTATAACAGAAATATAAAAAATACTGCGGAAATACATTTATTTCTACACTTATTTTATTGTCAATAAATTTATTGGACAAACTGTAAGTTAAAACTTGATTAAAAGAAACTTGTAGTGTGAACGCAAAATCAGCTGATTATAATTTTAATGTTAAAAACAGGTGTTAACTTTAGATGTAAAAACACTATTAATCATTACAAATACAATAGTTCAAATATGAGCGGTCACGAACCAGGTATTTAAATATTTCTCACGATCACTTAAGGTGGATTCACCCACTTGTTTTGGACATAAAGTTTGTCCGAACAACTGAGATTTTTTTTTTGCTGCACGATTCACTTATTTTGAAAAATTTAAATTCATACATACATACGTAAACACGGCATATTGCATTTGAATTTATTTTATATTTTGCTACCCGATTTGGAAACTAAATTCAAATTCGTATGAAACAATTTAAACTAATGGCAACTCAGTTCAATTTTGTCTGGACAAAAATGAAAATTAAACCAATTCAAACTGAGAGTTGTTGGGAAAAAACTATTTGTCTCTTTCAAAAGGAAAGACGCCAAACTCAAATTAAAAAAAAATGTCCGGACAAAAATTTTGGCTTGACACAATGAATGAATTCAGTTTTACGCTAACCAAAAAAATGTTCGATTCACTAAAAAATAATGTTTACACCATTCGCACAGCCCTGCCCTGTTGGATAATTTTTTTTGCTTAATTTTAATAATAAATAAAAGCCTTTAAACCCATAAAATTTAATAAAATACCGCAAGGGATTCTCCGAACAGAAAAATGTGATAGTTTTTTTCGCTACCCACTGTAGCGATATCTTTAATTAAAATCATCTCTTAATATGCACTTTTCTATAGAAGTTTCAAGTAGTTGAGAAGTCCAAATATTTTTTCGGAATGCTCTACTGTGCATTAGAAAGACGTCTTTCCGTCGATTTAAAATATACATTTTAAATCGACTACACATATGTATGCACTGACGTACATATGTACATACATATGTAATAATGTTTTTTTCTTTTTGTAGTTCTAAAATTATTTACTTTTTTTACAATTTTGAGAACCTAAACAATTAAAAACATTTCAATTTTTTGTTAAACAT
This sequence comes from Paykullia maculata, assembly GCA_003055125.1. NCBI lineage: Eukaryota > Metazoa > Arthropoda > Insecta > Diptera > Rhinophoridae > Paykullia > Paykullia maculata. The sequence goes on along the minus strand of NDXZ01008492.1, from coordinate 13,858 downwards.
TTTTTGGAACAATTTATTAAAATTATTACCTGTAAGGTTATAATTTCCAAAAGCCTACAAAGAGAAATTGATATATTTACATACTTATGTACATATTTTGTTAAAACCTCGAAGAAGAGAAACAAAGAAGCATAATGCAACATAATCGTACGAAAAAATCTGATAAATCACCAAAATGCTCAGAGTCATATTACCAAACGGGTGATCCAACAGCATTAATAGCAAGAGGATATTGTAAGCCAAGATTTGCTGTTACACCTGAAACCATGTGTATGAGATCATGCTTAGAAGCGCCTACAGCCACCAGGGAACAAATGCAACATGAACCACCTTTGGTGGATGTAAAATCCTATTATGAGCGATATAATTTACAACCTAAAGTTGAAGAATCAAATGTTTCTTTTCATAGTTCACACTCTAATACGCCCAAAAACTCGTTTGCGTCTATAAAAGCCGATATTGAAAGTGTGTCAAATTACGATGTCAAAACTTCCTTCTCTCCAAATGGTACACAGCAAACACCATCAACACAATGGAAATATGAAAACACAGAAATAGAGCAGAAAAATATAAAATATACTTCCTCAGCTTCCTTTTCTCCCGCACAACCAGGACAGTTTAATAGTAATTATCCAGGTAATAATAACGTCCCTTTGCACGGTTCTTCAAGTACTTTGCAATCTCTTAAGCCAACTGATAAAATTAGGGCCTCTGCCACTGATGTTCCTCATACGCAAAGTGTAAGTTTGCAAGACGTAAAGCCAACTTTGGAGAATTCTTCTAATTCGTATGAACAACAACACCAACAATATAATTCGGTTTCGGATTTTTGCGCAAATGATTCGGCCAAATCAAATTTTAATCTCTTGAATCGTGTCTATTTAAAGAGAATAGAGGATATTGATGCCAACGTGTGGGGCGACAAAGATGTAAGTAAATGTTTGTAGTTTTTAAAAAAAATTTTTCTTTTTGCTAAAAAAAACTACTTTAAAGATAAATCTAAATTTGCAGAAAATAAGTTTATTTTTATTTCCTTTTGAATTTGCTTTTACGTTTCCACTAAGAAATTCTGTTTCAGCAATTAGAATTGCAGTAGACTTGAAGCAAATATTTTTTTTATAATTTTTTCCTCTTTTCCCTTAAGACTTTTTGCTTAATTTTTTGTTCTAGAATGTAATTTCGTTTTGAAGAGGGAATTGCGAATATATTTTTGGAAGGTTTTTCGAAGGTTATTTAGAGGCTTCCTAAGTTGACAAGAACAACAAAATTTATAAACGGATCTAAATTGGCCTTCAAGAAGGCTGGGTCCCACTTAAATGTCTAACATCTGAGAATACTAACAAATCTGTATCCGTTTTCATACTACTTTTTATTCTCTCTTTCTCTCTCTTTAAAACTCAAACTTGCGCAAAGTGTGTATATCGTTATCCTATATACATCTGAAACTCTATTGCTTTCGTGAAAGACTTTTGCACCGCGGCCATCTATCTGTTCGGTAATTATACAATAAAACTAATTCGGTAAAACCCGAAAAGAGATAAATGAGCGGAACCCATCATGTTCCAAGAACTGAACGTCTATTGGTATGTTCGTTAGCGCAAAAAATTTAACTCACATTAATACAGTGCGTTTCATTACTATAATTACAATTTTATATATTTATTTTTAAGTTATTAAAAATTCTTGAATGTATTATTGTTTGTTTTCACTGTTATCCTTTCTTTTCTCTTCTTTTCCTGTCCTTTCTTTCTAAAATCATTTATATATAAAGTGCTGATCGTTAAATCTAGTAGAATTTGGTACCAAATTGAAAGCCTTGGAATCTTTCCAATTGTATTCAAAAATAATTTTTTTTTAATATCTTAAACACAACAAAAGTTACGATCTTTTAAATTTAAAGGTTCCACCGCGAAATTTTCAATAATTCAAAGCTACAGGGTTGCGACTGTATCAAAATTAGTAAAAAAAAAAAAATAAAACCGTTTTCAATACATACATATGTACGTGCATTACTACATACATTCACAAAACTTTATTAAAATCGGAAACCATCGAAAAATTTCTGGTAAATATAACATGGAATTACTCTTATTTCTCTGCCGATTCTAGTTCAGTTAAATTTTTTTTCAAATGACCCGAAATGCATGTCCTTTACACATAGCAAAAATGTCCGAAGGTTATCCAAAAAGTGCTTAATAAAAATGTTTGTATGAAAAATTTAAAAACCAAAGGCAGCCATGTTTTTTTTTTTTTTTTGCTATCGCACTTAATTTCTCTGCCGAACAGTATTCAACACAGTGAACGATTTGAATGCACTATTTTGTGTTTATGAATACATTCACAAAGAAGATGCCTTTTGTTAACAATATACATGAATTCAGTCAAGCAATTTATAACACTATTCATAAGAAGAGAATGTAACGAATGAAAATGCATGACTTCTTCAAAAGTAAACTTACATTCCCAAAGGCAACGAATACCTAACGAATGTTATGAATGTTTTTAATGCTGATTGAATACATTTCGTTTCATTATGTTAATTTTGTATGATAGAAATAATTTGTTATATTTGACTTATTGAAATTTTTTTTAATGGTACGCAAAACAGCACAATTGATTTTATTTAAAACTTCCCCGCACTTCATTATTTTTAAAAACTTAATTCCATCAAAACACAAAATCTTAAGCAAAATTGAATGTTTACAAACCAAACACACAAAAAGCAACGAATACGGAGCGAATGGTGTGAATGTTTTTAATTGTTTTCATATGGCAACATGTTATTTTATTGCTTGATGTGTAAAGGCATAAAAAACATGAATTGTACAGAAGGCAATCAACCAAATAATTAAATTTATACAAGCACTTCATATTTATTTTGTTTTCGATTGAAGGTAATGCAAAAGCAATGAGTTTATGAATAGACAATAAATGTGAGTGGTTCAAATCAGTTTTCTGATTTAACACTGTGGATGCCCATATAAAACAAAGCGTCAGACAAATGTCAGCAAATAATAATTATAATAATACAAAATTCCTCTTACTGCACTTCTTTTATTGTAAACAACAAAATAAAACAAACAAGCGTAGGCGGCCTTACTAAATATATCAGCTGATACTTTTGTTACGTCGAAAATTCATTTAATCTCGCTCGTGATTTCAAGTTGTCAAACTTTAAATATAAGAAATTTTAACAACAGATCCTTTTAAAAGTGCAACCACCTTCTATAGTTACGCCATAATATACATACATACATACATACATATGTACCTACATACATGAACAAAGTTTTACTTTTGTATCATTGGATACAATCACCTTATGCATCCATATTATACGTTATTTTAATCAAATGTTTACAATAAAATTTGGGCCCAATTAACTAATAATAAATTTATACAGAAATGGTTCGATAAGGTTTTTGATTTCTTTTTTGATTCTTCTCCTCTTTTCAGCTGAAAATTGCCACCTATCAAGAATGGGTAGATGTTCTAACAAAGATTAATGAGAAATTTATTATCAATATGGAAGCACTGGAAAGAGAGGTAATCGAGCGCTTAGAACTGTCACAGCGTAGATCCAATAATAGCTGTCGGCACAGTCAGGACAATGAGTTGCTGAAATATCGAAAAGATATTGATACTTTACTTAAGTATATAAAAAATGCTCGTAACTACAATAATTGGGATTTGCAGGATTTCAAATTTGAGACCATAACATCGTCAGAGTTTTTCGATGTGGGTGATTTTGAAAATTTACCCATTGAGGGCAATGGTGGGAGTGTAATGAAAGTTAGTTCAAAATAAAAATTATTATTTCGTTGCATAATAATAATAGGTTTTTCTTAAATATTTTTTTTTAATATAATTTCAGGATTATAATGATGCTGAAGTCATGCAAAGGAACAAGGTGTGTAAAGAGGCTGTTTAAATTTTAAAATAAATATTTTTATAATAAACTTTTATGTAGTTATTGGTTTTTTATTTTAACTAAATATTTTACATATGTACATCCATACCATATGTATGTACATATACATACATACATATTTGTAATTGTTACTTTTATTGTAATTTTTTGATTAAATAAATCTAGAAAAATGATTTAAATCCTTTAAGGTTTTCTTTAATGCGTGTTATTTCTCTTAAAATATTTAGATGTATGGCAATATGAAGGCTTTGGCCACAGAAGTAGCCGAAAAGCATGATGAAGTAAGAGATCTTAAACGTCAGGTCACATGTTTGGAAGATGAAATACAAAAGGCCCAACAGAAAATCCAGCTAAAAGATGATGTCATCAAGGAGCTAAGAAACGATCTTAAGTGTGTCAACAACAAGGTGTCTAGAACAAATTTACTTTTAGTTTTACTTCAAAATTTACAATTTGTGTTTAAAAATCTTTGAATAAAATAATAAAGAAAAAAATTGAAAAATAGAAAAACAAACAATTTGGCCTTTTTTTTATTTTTAAAATTTTATTAATAAATAATTCTTTTTTTTTCTTTTGAAACTCAGTTCTCGGCCCAACATTCTGTGGACACAAGTCTTAATATGCCACCCATTAATTTCGAAAATCAAACATCAACATCACGCAGCGCCAATACACAAATAACAGACTGCATTACTCCCACGGTGAGTAATTTTTTTTTTTACTCTTAACATTTCAATGTACATTTCGAAATGCTTAATCTAATAATCTAAATTTTCAGTTTCAAGATGACAATGGTTCCCAATTTGATTCGCTTAACCTTACAGAGCAAGAGGAGCAGCACAAACTTAAGGTCTTGGATGATGAAATCAATGAGTTTTTCGAAATGAACAAGGAGTTAAACAAACAGAAAATGGATATCCATCGCAACAGGTTGAAGGACATATTTCAAAAACAGGTAGGACCAACCATTTAATAATTTGGAAGGACAATTTTACTTCGATGTACATAAAATTTATTTGTGATTCCTTGAGTTTTTAGGAATCTGAAAAGGTGGCTGCTTATCGCAAGCTTGATTACATACGACGACAACTTATTGATTTAGAATCGGACTCAGCTGAGTGTAATAACGATGGTGATTCGGGCTTTAATTCCAACAGTGACAATAATCAAGATGCTAAACTCATCGATGCAGTTCGTAAACGTTTACGGAAATTAACTGACATCACTGATGAGCTTAAAAAACGTCTGCAAAATAAGGAAATGGAAAATAGTGGTAAATAAAATTCGCTTTCGCAAATTTTGTGAATTGATTTAAGTACAAGTTTTTTTTTTAAATTTTCTTTTAGATTTGTCAAACAACTTGCAGTCGGAGAAAACTTTTTCTCAGCGCAATAGTAAGATTTTAAAGGAAGTTGCTGATTTATTGTGTGAACTGGTATGTGCATAAACAAACAAAAGAGAGAGAGAGAGAGAGAGAAAAAAAAGGAAATATTATGAAGAAAAGTTATCAATGATTCCTTATAACTTACAGCTAAACCTAAACTAGAGCGGCAAGCGTTGAGCTTTATTCCGCCTCGCGCTAACGCTGAAGAGACATAACTAGACAAAAGCGTTAAAGTTGTGTCATTAACTTAACTTTTAACATGAAAATAACTAAAATGGCATTACTTTTCAGTTATAACAAAGCCAATTATTCTTGTTCGCAGCCAACTTCACTCCTATACATTATCCAGCAGTCTTGCTCTACCACTTCGGTATTTCGGTTCGCTTCACACAAATTGTATGGGCATGAGAAATTTTAACACCTAAAAAACATTTAATGCTCTTGTTTAGTTTTGGCTATTATAGAGAAGTCATTGTTTTCGATTTAAAAAAAATCTTTGATTATTTAATTGCGCAGAATTAAAGAAAAAATAATTAGTTGTATTTTTTATATATCCTGTGCCCTTCTCAGATTCCTTCTCTTATCAAGGCGAATTACTGATAATTAATTCAGGATGCCAAAGAGTTACAGGGCCAGCGTCGTATTCACAGATCGCGACGCTACAAAACTTACTTCTGAAAATCGATTTGTGGTTGCTTTTTGAATCCGCTAATAGCGGAGAATAGAACCAATAAAAGCAATTGGTTTTAATAACTCTTAATTGATCCACGATTGTTCTTCTCATACATAAATTAATTTCTGTGTTCCGTAACAGTACGTTGTCACCAAAGACATCTCAGTATTTCATGCAGCCTAATAGAGTTAGTTTTCACACTACTCAAGGTCGACAGGCATAAGGGTTGTATGCAAAAACGAATATACGAATATAAAATTGCTTTACTACATCGATAGATCTAAATAAGTTGGCCAAGGAAATTATCTTCTTTCCCTTTTTTTTCGAAGAAAGGAAGGAATAAGTATTACCCTTTTAAAAAGTGGTGGCATTTTTTCAAATGGCTTCAGTTTTATTTGACATTTGAAAAGAAGAAATGTAAAAAATGTATAGTAAACCACAATGTATTAATATACGCAACAACTTATTGATTTCAAAACTAATCGTTAGGGAAGAAGCTTATCTTTATCTCAACGGCCACGTCAATAATCAAAGTTCTGCTAGACGGAAAATTTACGCATCATTAATGAAGTGCCATCAAACCTTCTTAAAGAAGTTTTCAATTTGTTTAATCCAGCGGAAATGTTTCAAGGACACTTATTGTGAAAAATTTGTTTTCAATAATAACTTTAGCATTTCTTTAGACTGGAAATATCATTCAAACTACTTGAATGTTTCTTTTGGTTTGTTGAATAGTTTCCAGCATACATATGTGTGGAAATGTGTGAACTACCTTTGTGGCTTTCATTATCATTATCATATCTGTATATAGAATTTTGGATAGTTAAAGGATTAGATGTTATAAAGTAGATATACAATTTAATTTTTTATATAAGATTTCCCTATTCGCAAAGACCAGTCATTTAACATTTTTTAGCTTTTGACCACGTTTATCAATATAAGGTCTAAAATCTTCTACTTATTTAACATCAAAGAGGTAGGTTTAAAACGTCTATGTTTTCCATTTCGTGTAAATGAGAGCAAAAACAAATTTACTATTTTATATTAATAAATTTACCCCAACGTCCTGAAACTTACAAAGCTAAGTTTCAAGCCCAAACCTTTTTTATTTTAATATTTATAAAATAAATTTAGAAAATTAAAAATAATATATTTTGCTTATTAATTTGTTCCTTATTTAAACTTTCCCAAAGAAAAAGTTTGTAGTTTTTTTAAAGCTGTTACTAAGTTTTACTTTTAATGGATGTTGTTTCTTTTTAGAAAGACAAACAATTTTCCTACACTGAAATCTACAATGCAAATCCAAGTGATTTAAATCCATTCTGCGAGGCCATTGTGGAAATAAAAAAAGATTTCGAAAAAAAGGAGGCACAACTTTGTAGTACCGTAATGCAGGTAATAATATGAAAAAACACATTTAGCCATGTTTTTTTTAAATATTTCCCTCCTTTAGATGAAAAACGAAAAGTATTTAAATGACGAAAGAGCAATTCATTGGGTAAGTTAAAAGAATTCAATTAATTTTCATTGTTGACACTTGATGCAAAAGCTTAAAAAACACATTATTGCTACTTAGAATCATAATGTTTCGGAGGACAACAATAAAATTCCCAACTACACACTATCAACAGAGTTATCAACACAACCACCACAACTGAAGGTTTTTAGTACTTCTACTACAATTAGCACACAATCATCACAAGCAACAACATTTATGTCTGCATCATTGAGCGGCCAACAGTTAGAGACAACAACAACGGCAACGGCAACGGCAACTACTTTAAAATAATTTATAGAAAACAATCGTCCATTGTAGGATCTCTTAAAATTAAGTTTTAATTTAAGCACCAACATCAAGAAATATTAACAAATTATAGGCTTTAATGCAAACACCACAATCTAATAGAAATTTTCTAAATACAAACAGGAACATACATACATATGTATGAATATTGATGTATATAAAATGAGAAGGAAAAATATCATAAACACTATAAAGGACTCGTGATTTTAATGGTAAAAACACTGATAACAAAACATGAGGGGAAAATACCCCAGTAGAAAATACTTTTCAATAAAAAAGACTCGCAACTACTCTGTGTTATTACCGAGATATATACTTTTGTTTCAAATCACCCCACTTCCTTAACTTTTTACACCATTTTACACCTACACAAAAATAGTCAAAATGTACAATGTTAGCGGTGTTACCGCAGATATTGAAAGGCAGACATTTTTTTAATTTTCTTTTGGTCTCATCAAAACTCGTGTACTACACACTCTACCTCTTCAAACCCTCGCCAACAAACTTCGTGTTTCTGCCATTCAATATCTGCTTGGTAAATTAGGACAATTTGTCTGCCTGCGACGTTTTATTTCAAAAGTATTCTTTACGTTAATAAAGCTTATAAGTAGTCTACGTGTCACATTTATTTAAGATCCAATCAGCATTATTGCGATGCTTACAAAACTTCACATTTATTAAATATATTTATAGAAATCAGAATAAGTATGATGAAAGATAATAAATATTTTAAACAGTATGTTAAATAAATATGAATATATTAATAAAGTTTTTAATAATAAAAAAAAATTTTCTTAGAAAAAAATCTTTCATTAAGCTTTTTGTACATATTTTAAAGAAAAAATTTGAAACGCCAATTTATCGGCGCTTAGTGCCAGGGTCCCCTTAACGCAATAATACCGAATTGTACCAGGTTCTGAACATGAAATTCCTTGAAGGATACCTTCCTTTGATTTCTTTGCTTTCTATTTATTTTTTAAAAATTAACTCGTTTTTTAAATCTTTCCTTAGTAAAAAATAAATCAATAGAACAATTTGTTAAAAAACAAGAACAACGAAACACCTTTAAACAACGTTCGGCAACTTATGATTAGTTGCATACCGGGATTGATACTTTTTAGTTCTCTATCATTTCTATAAGTACTCCTAATTAGGATTTTTTTCATTTTTTCATAATCGAAATTTTCAATTTTTTTTATCAAAGGACAAACAGACGTATTAAAAAAGATTAAAAACAGATTAATAAACCATTGTTAAGTAAAATTCCTTAAAGTCATATTAAAAAAAAAACAAGTAAGAGCGCTATTTTCGGCTGTGCCAAATCTTATATACCATTCACTACGTGTATTTAAGTATGTAAAGATGTTACTGATACTTATGTATTGAAGTATGTATTTACATGTCTAAAAATTATTTAAAGACGTAGAAAATTTGATTTTTATATGATATTAATTTCAGTCCAGATAGTTTTTTCGCTCATATCTTTGCTAATTCTGGGCCAAAAAGGCATGTCTTACACATAAATATAATCATTTTTGTGTAAAAAAATATTTTTTTTTTTTGCTTATATCTCGTTAATATTTTTTTTTTTCATATCTCAATTGTCATGTCTTACCCTATATGTTTTACAAATATAATAATTTTTGTGTTAAAAAAAAACAAAACAAATTTTTTTTTGCTTATCTATATCTCGTTTATTTTTTTTTCGCTGATGTCTCGGAAATGTTTTTTCTTCTGAAATTCCCCAAAAGGCATAATATAATAATTTTTGAGTAAAAAAAAATTGGTAGTCATCCTTTTTGGCTTATATCTCGGTCAATTATTAAGCGATTTGACTGGCAAGAATCTCACGGAAATTTCTTATTGTTTGATAGCAAATCGGGGGGCTGAGAAAACTTGATTTCAACAGACGGACAGACGGATAGACGGACATGGCTAAATCTACTTCCCTATCTATAAGGATTCAGAATATATATACTTTATGGGGTCACAAATGAATATTGTAGGAATTACAAACGGATTGACAAACTTATATACATATACCCTTGTCACCTGTGGTGAAGAATATACAATTTAAAGCTTCTGTAAATCAACACAGTTAAACAGAATCTTGTAAACACTTTCATTTTCAAAACATTTGCGTTTATTTGTGATTATTCATTTCAGTTTCGCATTATTTTATTTTAAAAAATTTTCTTTAGCTTTTTAGTATTTGTTTCCTTGCATCATTAGCAAAAATGAACACGATGGTGTTGCCACAATAAAAAACTAACCCCTTTATTTAAAAATCGTTTATGAATAAAATCATACATTTTCTTAAAGTAAAAATTAGTTATAGAACTGTTTTTGAATAAGATTTTAAGCAAAATTTTCTTAAACCTAAGGCATTTGTACTTAAAACCTAAAATAAAATTTGTTTTTAAATTCGACAAAAAAATGTTTAAAACTCCTCATCTTTCTATAAATAATAATGTTAAAGATATAACGAAAAAAAGACTTCCTTTTAAAATTTTTATTTTTTTTGAATTTTTCACTTAAAGTTCACTTTGTATGATAATAAAAAAGCGACATGTTACGAAATATCCCATAAAAACATTTATATTTTTAATATCCTTAAATTTGTTATAATTCCTTTTCAGTTGTTTTATCAAAAGTACACTAATTATAGGTACATTTATGTCGACATAATTTTTTTTTTTATTACTCTGCGATGGAAAAAGTTTTGAATATGTAGATTCTATGAGGTTTTAGATTAACATTAAGTTTTGCTACAACATACCACCTTCTTCTATATGAAAGTGTGTGACTATAAAAAGTTTACATATTATGGTTTAAAATAATGTCAGAAGCAAATTTTTACCTACAGTAAAGCATCGATTATGCATGATCTAATGGAACGGTAACCCTTTTTTTTAGCGATTAAACATAAATATCTTTATTGCCAAAAATTTCATGATAAAATTTTGTTTGTGTTTAGTTGAGTCTAAAAGTTGAGCAATGCTGAATATTGGCATGTAATATTATAATGTAAAATTTATTGTAAGTCCATCCTGCATAATCAATGCTTGACTGTATTGCTTAAACATGCATGTACTTTCATTTTATACATAAATTTAAATAAAACCTTAGTTACACATACATATCTATTACATTTATCATGATTAAGTAGATACATATATAGACATGTAAATAATAGAATTTTTTATAAAAGCATATACATACATATGTAGGTGAAACTACTACACACATGCTGTAAATATGTATATATTTATATGTATTTGATTTACTGTAGAAGTAAGAGAACTCTTTTTATAGACAATTTGTACAAATTTCGTAAATGTAGGTTATCGATTTGAAATTAAATTTAAATGTTTTTTTTTCTAAACATTTACAAAGGAAATAATGATTTAAAGTAATAGTTTAATAGTACATATTGTTAAATTCTTGTAAACAGCAAGCTCTCCATATTTTTTTTTTTGTGGTATTCATGTAGGTTTGAGTAAATAAATGTTGAAAAAAAATGTTGATTTCCCGCCAATTTGTTTGAGTATATTATACACTATGTAGCATAATTATAGGAACAGCTTGAATTTGTATTGTATTTATATTACACTGTAAAAAACAATCATTACGTATTTAGAACCAAAATCATATAATGCACCTACTAAAAGTGAATATACATATATATGTAGCGGTATATAAAAAGACCTATAAATATATGCCAAACTTCATAAAAATCACAACAGGCGATTAGTCTGGTACAAACGAGAAAACTTATACCTCGTGTTTAAAATAGTCATATATGAATTGCAGAGGAAATTTCCCTGTCTGTCTTTACAAGATTTCAAGCAATTTTATGCAAACTATCAACTTAAACGAGCTATCACATTCCTGGTTATTATAAAATTTAAAAAAACCATTTGAAATATTAATAAAAAGAATATAAAATCGAACCCATTTACAACAATAATTATACTTCTAAAAATTATAAATCATTTGCAATACAATAAAAAACTTTCGTTAAATAAATTTCCAGCTAATCACACTTAATACCGCCGCAGGCTCAATATAAAACACTTAATAAATTGTTACTGCCACAACATAACAAAACGCTGAAGAGAACTTCAAAACTTTTTCCAACACAATGACACAAATATAGAAAAAAAAACTTTATTTGGCAAAAGAAAGCAAATAAAACATTCGGAACAAAAGTCCTCTTGTGACGAAAAAAAAAAGTTAAAGGAAAAATGAACTCAATAAATGGGAATACAAGACTCCTTTTTTTCAAATGCAATAGTATTTGTGTAAACACATAACTAAACTAATACAGTAGAATCCCATTAATTTAATTTAATTTTTTTTTTTGAATTGCTAAGGCTTTCGAAATAACGAAATTTCTATTAAAGGAGGTAAAAAAAAGTTAATAAAAATCCGATTTAAATGGTTTCTTTGATTTGTTTGATTTTAATTCAATATATTTCAAACATTTAGGACAATTTACAACCTCTGTTGTATCGCAGTAAGCTCTGTTATCTTGCAGTAAGTTATATACAACGATACAACATAGGCTGTGTGTTGGTCATATAAGTTGTTTTCAAACCAATAAATTCTATGAAATTTTTTAAGGAAAAGCTAAGATATAAAAATATATGTAAGAAATACAAATTAATTATATGCAACGGCAAATTTGCCTTGAACATTGATGTCACATACCCTACTTAAAAACTTGTTTATATTTTTTTATGACAGTTAGCTTTGCTATCAGCCGAACAATCAAAGTCATCTAAAACCAATTCGCCTTGATAAAAATCACAAATAAGCACAATTGTTTTTAATTTATGTGTTAACGAAATTTCATTTTACTACTTTGGGTTACAATTACCGACAAACGTTCGAATTATAGGGATTCTACTGTATCTATGTATTTCCTAAAAGAAAACAAATAAATGAAAAAAAAAACATTTATTTATCAATACATGTCGAACATTTATTATTATTATTTTTTTTTTTTTT
>NDXZ01008490.1:793-14264 GCA_003055125.1 Paykullia maculata | reverse complement strand
GCACAGCCAAATATAGCGCTCTTACTTGTTTTTGACTGAATTTATTTACATTTGCTTTAAGCGAAAAGTTATTCTAATTTGTGTAGTGCTTTGTAGTGGTCATCTTTTGCGTTTTTATTTGTGTTTAAGAATACATTTAAATTCTTAAATTAATCTTTTATAACTTCTCTGAACGGTTGTCTAACTGTCACCTCAACTTCGTCCCCATCGCTATCTACTATTTCTCCAGAGTGCGGTTCTGATTCGACGGCATATTTATTAATAGTATCTTCATCAGTTGAAAATTCAGAAGTAATCAATTCATTATCGATGCCCAAAAAGTCTTAAACAGTACAACTTATAGATTCTACATCATTCGAATGTAGCCAGACTTCAAAGGTGTCTTTTAAAACATTTTCTTTGTTGTTAAAATCATTTAATAATACCAAAGGTATGTCATCTTTTACGTCCCACACTGAATGTTGTCCAAAGCCAGACTTTGAAAAGCTGTTTGAAATTGTAATTTTGCATAAAATGTTGCGATTTTTCTTAGCAAATTAAGATGAAAAGAACGTTTATTCACCATTAGCGGCTAATGCGGTATTTTTTGCCAGCAAAAAAGACAATTTGTTCATTAAAATTCAAATTATAGAAACGTTGTACTACTGTTTTTCTTCAAGTTATGGAGGAATTCATGTTATGAAAGTTCAAGTTAAAAAGCAAAACCTGATACAAGTTCTCTCCAAAAATCTGTTGCCACGAAATTTGCTTCAACTTATAGAAAATTCAAGCAATAGAAGTTTAAATTATAGAAGTTTGATTGTTATTTTGGAAATATTAGATACTAAAATGTTATTATTAAATTCAAACTAGTCGGTGACGCCCAAATATATTCTAACTTCTTAAATTATACGAATCCGCTTGGAATCATTTATATTATAAGCAATTTCCATCTGTCTGTCCGTCTGTCCACGTCAATTTATTAAAAATATTAGTATCGAGATAAAATTTACAGCAAAAAAGTTGTATTGGATCACAAAAGAACTACCCCTGAAAATCATTCTAACGCTCAATTACCAAAAAAAAATTCTTAAAAAAAGCACAAATCTCCCAAGCGGTTCGTAAATGGTTATAGCTGCCTTATAACCCAATCCCAAAAATCACCTGATGGACTTTCAAGTTACACAGGCTTTAACATTTATTTTTGACATGTTATTTGGTTATTTTCCTAAACTACGTTAAACAAGTCATTATTTACCATCTTTGCCATCAAGTTTTATTTAATTCCAATTCAATAAGCTTTTCAAAAGCGTTGTTCGCCGATTACAAATATTTGGCACCTAAAAGCGTTAGTTAATCGTAGAGTTGTTTTAATAAAAGCAAATCTATCTTATTTATACCGACTTTAGTAAATTCGATATGGTTAACCACAAACTTGGAATAAAAAAAATTTGACCTAAGGGGACCACAGGTAGTTTTTAAGTGGATTTATTTGCATTTGAAAAACAGATGTCAAAACGTTTGTTTTATAAATATTACTTTTAAGCCAATCGCTTCTAAAGGGATGTCGTCTAAGTTAATTGCTATTTTCCTGAGTTGTTAATAATCGGCCAAAATTGTGTAATCATCAAATATCTTTATGCTTGCTGACACAGTAAGATTTTTTCTAAGTCATCAATCATAGTTATTACGACGTCACACCCAGAGAAAAAATATTGTTGAGCCTTCTATGATCACTGCAACCGGTTTATGATTGCCACAAACATATAAAGATTGCAGTAGATAATTTTCGGCAAGTAGCTGAACCATAACTATGATTACAGCAAGCATTTATATGTTAATGGTAATCATTTACATACTTTGTTGTGTGTAATCATAGTTATGTTGCTCTCAGAATATATGATAACCATAATCTAAGAACAATATATTTATGATTATCCGTAATCAAGTTTATTGTTAAGACAAACATATAATGATTCTTGCAACCATATACATATGATCTAGTTATTGTCTTAAAATATGACTACAATCATAGTTTGTTTCTGACAATCATGAATATGATTTCAGTGACCATAGTATTTTTTAAATATTCTCATTTAAATATTCATGTTCCGTGACCATAATCAACCATGTTTTTTCTTTGCGTGCATTTACATATATTTTCTAAATTACATGCATTTAGTTCTTGGTGTATTTTTAAACTAATAGATTAAAGTCTTAAAAAGTGAAATACTTTTGCAGATGTCATATTGAAGTAAGAAATATTTCTAGAAAATTTTATTGTTTTCTGATATAGATTAAACTCCATTTAATATAGTTCCTAAATCACTTACAAAGCATGTGCCATTTTCTTGGCCTTAAATAGTGCTGGACGAAGAAGTTAAGTTACCCCATATAAAGCAACACAACTAAATGTGTCTTCTGTATTTTTTATTCGGAGAATGGCGCAATAATTTAAGTTTCAACTTTTAAATGTACGTTTGCTTTAAACGTACATCCAATTCGATATTCAGGATATTAATTTTTCAAAAGCACTTAAATATCATAATATAATGGCAACTCTCGATTATATGTATATGTCGACAAATATATTTTTATTTTCCATTTATTTTTCTATTTTTTATAATACATAAGTATTTGTTCCTTTTGGTTAGGTCAACATTACGCTCGCTGTAAACTGCAAGCTCTCTATCATCAACGACCGGCAACAACGAGAATGTTGTCAACAACAACATCAGCATCAGCAGCAATAAAGAAGAACTTAAAGAAGACGACCATTAGTACAGACTATTTTTCTCTATGTACATACATGCATACATATGTATGTATGCACATATGTATAAATATGTATGTTCATATATGCATCCATGTATGTTTATCGGGGATGTCTATATGTTTGTTTTATTTGGTTTCTTTTTTTTTTCTTAATACGAGTAATAAAATGAAAAATATAAACATCACATTTGTTTTTCTCCTGACTTTGTTGTTGCTGTTGTTTGTTTTTCAAAACGAATATCGTCAACAACAAACACAGAAAAAACAACAAAGACTATAACGACATCAACTTTGTAAAAGTAAGTTCGATGATCTGTTTACGATATTTTGCTGTTGCTTTTTGTTGTTATTGTTGTTGTTGTTGTTGATTTTTTTCTCGTTCGTAGTAAGTATTTGCGCGACTTTTGCAGAATGTTGCTGCCTTGCTGCTTGAGGTTGTTGTATTTGTTTGCTTGTTTTTGTATACATATTATATTATGGCGTTATTTTCTTTAATTTTATTGCTGTTCCTCCTTTTTAGCTGTTTTTGTTTTATATATGAAATTGTATTTTTGCACATACATATGTACATACATACATGTGTACATGTATGTGTGACTGTAGGTTTATGCTGCTGTTGATGTTGTTTTACAAATGGTCATTGACTGTTTCAGAAAAAAAAAATAAAAAAAATTAAGTAAAACGTTTTTAGAAACAAGCCAGCCTATGGTTTGGATGTTGTCAATATCGTCATCGCTTTCATTATTATCATCTTCATTATGATCGCTCCGCTCATGATCATCGTCAAAATTGTCGAATTGTTTCAAAAAACAAACAACAGAAGTTTCTTAAAACACAAAAAAAAAAAAACGTTAAAAACAAAATGATAAGTAAAATTGTTGAAATTGTTAAGGTATAATTAAGGTCTGGTTTAAGTCTAAGCTTAAAGCAGACTTAAGAAATTTTTTGACTAAAATTAGCTACATATGTCCGTCTATTTGTCTGCGGGCTGAAAGTACGGAATGAGATCCCAGAAATAGAAACAATATTTCATACATTCCTATGTCTGAAAATAAGTGTCCACCTGTCCTCTAATCCTTTATTAACCCTGCAACTGGGGTCTAAACGCAAGGACGTAAAAAAATTAAAATTCTTTTTTTAATTTGTTTTTCTCAAAAATTTTATAAAAAATTATTTTCTGAAACAAAATGCTTTTTTCTGAGACTAAAAATTTTTTGTCCGTAATGTGGAAATAAATTCCTTGCGGTGATAAATCCCGACAATAATGTTGCTCATACGTCCCATCCAACAATTAAACCTTAAAAACAGCTTCTTAATTTTTTTATGGCAATTTTTCTGACTAAAATATTGTTAACATAAAATTTAGTTTTATTGAAATTCTTTATAAGTAGTTTTTATGTACCTATATTTTAAGAAAAAAGCGATTAGATAATTTAAAACCACATATTCTTACTCATTTATGGAATATAAAATAGTAAATACCTACTTTAAAAAAAAATTTGTCAACACAGGGTGGCGTACAATTGTGCTACAGTCTTACAGTGACTGTCAATGGGAATCGTTATTAAAATATTAACAGCATTTGGTTCCAGTCAGATGGAGCAACTGCACAAACAGCCAGACCGGTTATGCTGGAACGAAAATGTCCAATCAAACTAATATCCAGAAACACCACTTTCCACTGGCCCCCAAGGTCACCTGACCCGACTACATTAATATTTTTGTTGGGGTAATGTGAAGCAAGAGGTGTTCAAAGCGAAATCAAGGAATTTGACTGAATTGAAACTATCCATTAAATTAATAATTGAGGCGATTCCGACTTCAACCCTTCAGGCCAGAATTAATAATTTTCTGATCAGCTGTCTCATATTCGTGGATGACATGGAGGTCATTTACGGCCTTGATTAAAAAAAGTTTTTTGAATTTCTTATTGTAGCACAATTGGTGCGCCATCGTGTAGAAAACTTTGCCATAAAATAATTTTTTTATTTTTATACCTTTCACCACAGGTGATAAGGGTATATATAAGTTTGTCATTCCGTTTGTAATTTCTACAATATTTATTTGCGACCCCGTAAAGTATATATATTCTGAATTCTTTTATAAAGGGAAGTCGATTTAGCCATGTCCGTCTGTCTGTCTGTCTGTTGAAATCAAGTTTTCTCAGCCCCAAAAAAATTTTTTTTTGATATATAAAAAGAAATTATATTTGTGTGTAAGGCATGTCTGTGGGAGAATTAAAAAAAAATTTCGAGATATAGGCAAACATTTTTTATTTTTTTTTTTACGTAAATACATGCAGTGAAGGGTATATAAGATTTGGCACAGCCAAATATAGCGCTCTTACTTGTTTTTTTTTTAAATTTTTTAATTATGAAAATTATTATAATTGTTTTTTGTTCTTTGCAAAAAATTGTTCATAAATTCCTTTGAAATAGAAACTACATATTTTTAGACTCTTAATATAATTTTTCGCGATTAGCTTTTGCTTTTAATACTGTTTTGATACAAATATATTCGCAATTCCTAAAAAGGAAAAAACTTAACATGAAGAAAGAAAAAAAAATGAAATAAAATTGTTTTTTATTATTAATTTTTTTCAAGTTCTTATCCCACATACTTTCGACTTAATTCAAATTACGTTTATTTTTACTTGTAATTATCAGTTCAAATATATAATCAGAAATTTGCTTCGCGTCGTTTTTTTTAAATTTTTTTTTTTTGGCTTTGGCAGCCTACAAAATTATTTATTTAAAATATATATAAATTTATAATCAGACAATCGATACTATACAAAATTTTTTATACTTAACACGTGCCAGAAAAATATAAAAAATAAAACATATTAATTGAAAGTTCAAAAATCTACTCTTAACAAAAATAAAATTTATAAATCTTAACTTCTATAATAAAATAACTAAAATGATAATCAAACAAATCTAATAATAAAAGTTCTTAATTAAGTCTTAATTTAAATAATAATATTTTAATCTTGGCCATAATGACTCTAAAAACTTAATAAACATTTAATATTAAAAATTTTTATTATGAATTTACTTTTTTATTTTAATAAAGATAAAAAGATTGTAGATATTTATTGATTTAAAAAAAAAGACAAAGAAATTTTTTGTTATTTTAATTTTATTTGTTTAAACTTTTGCTGTATATATTGATTGATTTTGTTGTTGTGCGGTGTGTGTGTGTGTGTGTTAACTTGGGTTGTTTGTATGTTGTTTTGGATATCAAAAGAATCGTTTAGAACCCTGTCCATAAATGTTTTATCTTTTCTTCTTAAAATTATTTTAACACATGTGCGTGTTAAACTTGCTTATTTAATTCGCATACTTGTTAACACCTTAAGCATAGACTATCTGAAGTGTGTTTGTTCTTCAGCTGGAGTGTTTTATTTAACTTTTTGGCGAAATTTGTTTCAACAAAAAAAATTGAAATAACAGCCGTTTTCTTAAGCCAATTGAAAACTACTTTTATAACTGCAAACTTAATGCCTAAAGCCAAAGTCTAACTATTTAACATACTGTACATTAGTTAAGCCGGAACTGTTAAAAATCTTTAAAAGGCGTAGATTTATATTAAAAAAAAAAATATGAAAGAATTAACGCGTTAAACCTGATAGGTTTTATAGAAAGGTAAAATTTTTAGTTAATGAAAAATAATTTTTTTTTATAAAATTTGTAATAAATTCTACTTTTTTTTATAAATATGTATTCATTTTGTAGAGATTTTTTATTGTAGATTTTTATTAACATATTTAGGGGATGTGAACTTATTCTATCATATTGTTTTAATGTCTTATAAATTTAAAATTTTTTAAGTACATTTGTTGGTTTTCATACTAAAAGTGTCCTATAATAATATGACTCTGACTGTTATGTTTATTGTGATGTTGTGAACTATCCTCAGAGATCTTAGCTAAATGGTTGAAAGCTGTGCGGGCAAAGCGGTCAGGCCGCCGATATTTGTTAGTAGCAGCAGCCGCCAATATCCGTCTAGTCGCAAAAAAATGAAACAAAAATTGAAGAATACATGGTAATATATACAAATATAAAAAAATTTATATTATAAAAATATTCATATATATGGGTCATTTCATGTCAAGTGGACCATATTTTGAAACCGATGTCTTCCGATCTGAATGAAATTTGCACCAAAGTTAGTCCTATTAAATAGTAGCTAAGACACAAGATTTTCAGCAAGATCGGTCAAGAACTCTCTTAGAGGGAGTCAAAATTTGACCTATTGACCAAACAGATGTTTTTTCTCATCCATGTAACTTACTACCTAGTGTTCTTAGCAAAATTTGTCTCAAATAGTTTAGATAGCTATTTCCTCAATCTTTCCAAAATATTTTTATTTCTATTTTTTGCAAAATAAAAGAAATTTTAATTTTTTTTTTCCAAATGGGCCCTTTTTTTGTTCAAAAAAAAGCAAATTTCATCCCGATCGAAAGACATCGATTTCAAAAGTTGGTCCACTTGCCGTGAAATGACCCATATAATTTAAGCCGATTATAAGTCACCGTCGAAGAGACAGCGGTAACAAAAGCAGTCAGTGCAAGTGTATGCCAATCAGCTGTATTTGCTTAGATTTAATATTGTGAATTTATAATTAAAATTTGGCACAAAGTTTAATTACTTGAGTCAGCTATTACAATTATCGAAAATGTATTTTTCGCATAAAGCGTCTATTATTTTAGTTTTTTCACTTAATTTTGGCATTTTGATTTAGGCAAATATTTATTTTTTTAATTTTTCTTTTATTGCACCAGCTGATTTAAATTTCATATAGCACACTTATTTATGAGGGGGTGTTCACAATAGACATATTTTTTCATGTCTTAAACTTAAGACATATGACATAAGACACCTTGTGAATCCCCCAATTGTTTTTAGGAAACTTTTCTCCTTAATATACTTTTTAATTCAAATTTTCGATTAGGTTTTTTTGTATATTTTTTTTTAATTCTTTGTTAAAAAAACAATTTTCAGAAATTGTCCTCTTGTAAACTAGTTTTTGATGAATTTTCTTTTTATATAAAAAATAACAAATCTTCCATAATTTTGTATACAATTTTTTAAATACATCTTCACTTTGTTTTCTATTTAGAGAAATTTTTAATAAATTTTCTTTTTCTAAAAATTACTTTTTAGAAAAATATTTAAAAAATTTTCTTTTATAAAATAATTATAAATAACAAAAGAAAATATAAGAAAACATTTTTTTTAATTTTCCTACATTTTCTCTTGTTATTTATAATTATTTTCAACCGAAATATTAAACTTAAGAACAATTATAATTTCCTGACGACGCCACACAACGGAGTGGCGAAATATTAAAAAGAAAAATATAGTTTAAATAAAAACTATTTTATATAAAAACAGACGTCAAGCTCAAATAATTAATTTGTGAAAATATTATTTATATAAATATTTATTAAAATCGGGTTTCTAAGACCCAGATTTGCAAGTTTCTAAATTACCTTAATATAATCGGTAGCCAAAGTAAATTCCTGAAATGTGCATTGGCGCCACATGCATCACTTACCCATTAACCTAGAGTATTCAAAGGTCCAAACCGGGAACAGGGTTTTATTTCTTAAAAAAAACCGAACTGATTTAAAGTTTTTATAATTTCAAATAAACCGACATAACGGTTTCTTTGTGTGAGTTAATTACAAACTACATGTAGTTTTTAAGTTTCGAAAAAAACCTTTTGCTTTTAAGGACATTTTTTTTTGTCTTGCATATATCGATGGTCAAAAACCTTTGACAACACGTAATGAAATAAAGAACATAAAACTTGTGTTAACGAGTAATTAATTTGCTTTGGCATACGAAAGTTTCGCCGTACTTTTTGCTTAGAAAAATAAATTCTTTTAAATGTCTGCCGTTATCTAGGAAATTTTTTGCAATTATTAGAGGCCTAAGTAGCCCCTCATTGATAAGAACCATTTGTTTTTTTAGCATACCGTTTATTGCTTTGATTAGAAAATAATAAAAATATTTTTATTATTAAACAAGTTTTTTTTTTTATCAAAAGTTAAAAAACTAAAACATTTTTCTTTGTGCTGATTAAAAATGTTTTGTTTTTATTTATGTATATACATATGAATTTTTGCATTGATTGCTTTGTTAAAAAAAAAACATATTTTTAATAAAAACCGGGTTAACCGGTTTTTTTGTTGCTGTAAGCGTTTACAAACCCGGTTTTTTTAAAAGTGTAATTTTTCCAAAAAAAAAAAAATTAAAACACGTGTCTTTCAATACTTTTTGCAAAAAAATTTAATTGAAACAAAATATTTTATTAATAAAGAATATTTAATTTCTTTGTTCAAATTTGTTCATTATTAACCTTTGCAATTAACTTTTAATTGATATGTCAAATCCGATATAAGTCATAACTAATTATTTAACATAAAAAAGACTAAAAAAAAACATATTAAAATAAAATAATTAATTTTAAAACACATACAAACATACATAGTTTCCGTCCAAAATTCACCTAAAGCGCAAAAACGTTACCAAAATTAACCAAAACGGCAACGCTGTTGAGGATTTTATTTGATTTGTTGTGTTTTTTTTTTCTTCTTGTACTTTTTAAAAGTTCCAACACCTTAAAAGGTGTTAATTATTGCAAACAACTACAACACTAACAATCAACTAAATATAGTGAGTAAAAACACATACATACATACATACCTATAAGTACGTATTCGGCATGTGTAATATGGACAGAAAAAGGTGTGCAAAAAAATAAAAGAGTTTCCTAAAAGGTGTGAAAATTAGAAGAAAAAAATAAATAAAAATTCTTTTATTTAAAATATAAAATAACGAAAAAAAAATACAACAAAAGCATCGCGCTTTTTTGTTTACTTAACAACAGCAACAAATATAATGTTCCATGTGAATATTAATGTTTCTCGATATCGAATGAATGCGTTTGTTTGAAAGAAAAATGGTTTGGATTACACTTCAAGAAATCGCGCAAGGAATTAAAATTTCAAATTGCTGTGTAATACTTAAAAAACATTAACTTCCCTGTCCCCATTCAACTCACTTTGTCTTTGCTCTACGCCAACTGGATTTTTTGATTAACTAAATAACATGCATGTATACCACAAAATATAATTTTTATAAATGGTAAGATATATGTGATATATATATATATGATATAACGTAGCAAAAAAATTTTTTTTCTTCACCAAGTCCAATGAGTCCCATATGAGCACACCGATCTAGGGAAAGCTATTCCAAGTTGTGTAGAGAAATGAGTTATATGTGACTCATGAACTTGATCAAATGAGCTCTCGTAAGTCATATATGACTCACTGGACAGGAAAGTTGTTAATGCCCAAGTTCACTGTCATTTGTCAACTAACTAATGGCAATGGTTTAGCCAACGATATATTATTTACAACTCTTTGTTTAGTTAGTCAATAGTTAAGGCACCAAATGCCTGTATTAATTAGACAATAGTTTTAATTTTAGCATACAAATATTTAACTAATGACAGTGAATTTCGGCCTTAGTTTGTCATTAATTAAGACACCACAAGCCTTAGTGAAAGTGAAGGGCAACAAAGGGGTTTGATCATAAGAATGCATTTTTTTTCGTTCTATGAGCTTTAAAATTTTAATTGAGCCAAAAGCAACGCAGTATAGCGGGCAGTTTCCATAGATTTTCATCAAGTTTTAGCACAATTTTTAATAAAAACGCGCTTAATGTACAAATTCCACACACAAATACAAGCGAGTAAAAGCTTTCAAAATATTGGAACCTAATTAGGAGCAGTGTGAGTAATTTGGTTTTATTTGCTTCGTTTTTTTTTTTTTTATTGGTATCGTGGAACAGGCTCTAGAAGTAAATTTATTTTGAAGATTTTTTTTAATTTACAGTAACATCAGCACACTAAAACAAAGATGATAAGATGTGCAAACAGGTTTAAAGTGGACGTTTTAAAAGGGTAGTCATTTATGGTAGACAGATATAAAAATATATATTTATCACCGCAAAAAGTAGTAACAAATTTAAAGTTTTTGTATTATCTCTTCTTCTTTATTACAGAATTTATTTATGTAAAAAAGTATTCTTTTATTTTTAAAGAATTTATAACTTGTGTTAAATTCTCTTCTTACATACAATTTTTTTTTTTATAAATCTTTGCTGTTAAAACACATGTAAACTAAATAAGTCTTTTAACAAATTATAGCTTTCAAGCACTACTTGGTTGTAAATTTATGAAAAATTTTTATGGCAGCTATTTACGATCCAAAAAAAAAAATATTTGTCAGCATTTAACTGTCTTTAATGAATCATAAATTTTAACTTTGGACATTCGCACTCAACGTTTAAAAGATTGTGAACGTCAACAATTAAGAGTTTTTCTATGAAACGGAACTCTTGGATTTTTTTCAAATGTGTATAAGAGTGTCTTCGTATGTTCCTATGATATGTTTTCTAAACCAACTTTACGATTATGGCCGAATAGATTTAAACAAAAGATTAATATTTATGATTTACTTTTAAATGTAGGCTTGAGTGTGTATGTGTGTGTGTATGTTAAAGACAAAGAAATCGTTTATATGACCTTGTTGATGAAGATGCCCATGTGTAAGATATTGGTGGGAGTTTTATTCTTGTTTAAAACTCTGCTTATGTTATTTCTTTATATGTATGTGTGTATGTATGTATGTATTGCTTTACCTTCAGTGTTATAGGCATCAACTACATATGTATATATAAGACTGATGTCGCGCTAATTCTTAAAGTGATAGTAGTTTTTTTGGTTGTTTAAAAAGCTTAATCTCATAGTTAATAGAAAACAAAAAGTCATGATAATGACCTTGAAATTTGAGATTTATTTTAAGTTAAGATTAGAGTGCTAAAAATACTAATAATATGATTTTTAGATTTTATAATAAAATTAAATCCCACCTAAACCATAAACCTTTGTCGCATTTTATTAAAGTTTTTAAAAAGGTACAGACTTTTTGTTCTCTTTTTACAATAAACTGGTTCAATAAGAAGAGATAATCAAATGTTTTTAATACTATTTATAACTAAAATTATATTTTTAAGTCTTATACTTTTTTAAAACTCTTTAAATTTATAGAACATATATGGGGTTTTCGTTCGAACGCTGATAGCTTTAAAAATCGATATTAATAAATTATATTTTGTCTACAGTCATAAGTAAATACTTCTTTAACACACATATAAATATTTGATGTATTTAAAGCGTTATGCAAAACACAACGTTTTTAGTTTGTAATTCTGCGTAGCTATGGCGATGGGCTTAAAAATTATTTAACCAAAAACGTACATAAAACTTATAGAAACACATAAATAAAATAATTTCATTGCTTATTGACAATAAGTATAAAAAAGTTTTCTTTGTAAAAAATCAAACAAAAATATTGCACAATAAGAACGTAAAATTCTACTAAACAATATATTTACAAACACATTCTTGAGATTCAAATAATCGTAAGCTTTGAAAACGATTTCAATACAAATACATTTAAGAAATGTTAATTCATATGTTCATATAATAATATAATTCATATAATATTTATATTTATACTCGTCTAAAAGTGTGTATAGCCAAGCACTTAAGATGATTGATTTTTATATGAATAATAAATCACCGATAAAAGGTTTTAGCCAGCAATCCAAGCAGCAAGCCAACCAACCAAAAACTACCATTATTATAAACCTAACAATACAATTATAATAACAATAGCAGAATATTATAATATATTTTGTACAATAATAAAAAAAAATCTGAGTTTTATATGAAATACAAGTACAAGATTTTTTTTTTTAAATGTAGTAAAAGTAGGAAATTAATTTGTGTGATTTTATAAATACCCTGCAGGAAGCCTGGGGTTATGTGTCTTCAAGTTACCATTTTTGTCGACAATTGTGGTGACTATTTGATGATATTGTCAACAAAGCGTCAATAGTTTTTATTTTGCTAGTAAAAAAGTACCAAAATTGCAGACTAGAATCACCAAAATCTACTAGTGAATCACTGGTTCCAATGTCTACATATGGTCCCAAAAGAACTACCTAGTCATTAGTACTAATGTCAGTAGTGAACTTGTTAAAATTTCTATAGTAAATAGCATTGTCTGGGGTCAGTACTGGTGACTGGGTATATAGTAAGTCAGTACAGTTTTACTATTGACATTTCCTGCGAGCACATATAGACTCTACTAAACGCATACATTTTAACTTGATCGTAATTATATAAAATTAGTTTGCAACAGAAGAACCTTATAAAGAATTTTAAACGCAATCATCTGATCCTTATTTGCTATAACTTTTATTTAAATTAAAAACTCATTTGGTATATAACTGATTATGTATATTCGCACTCTTAAAATATCCCTTGAAAATATCCCAGGGCAGTTAAATCGGAAAGTCTTATCTAAAAAATATTGATTATACGCATTGTGTTCTGTGAAATACCATTAGTAGCCCCGTTCTGTTAGAACCACATGACCCCAAAATAGAGATGGTTAATATTCGGTGGGAAAAATTTAGTCAGCATGACTCTATGCTCAAATGCCGTTTAACATAATAACGTTACCGTCGGCTCTTTGAAAAAAATTAGGGTTCAATCACCTTCTCCGATGTATTACCAAACTGTGAATTATACATATGGTAGATTGATTTACGTGGTAGTTTGCCACGTT
>NDXZ01008477.1:0-30068 GCA_003055125.1 Paykullia maculata | reverse complement strand
AAAAATTTTTTTTTGAGATATAAGCAAAAAAAAATTTTTTTTCGAGGTATAAGCAAAAAAAAATTTTTTGTTTTTTGTTTTTTAACACAAAAATGATTATATTTGGAAAAAAAATGTTTGTGGATTTTGAAAAAAATATACCAATTTACACACAGAGAACGTAGTGAAGGGTATATAAGATTCGGTATAGCCGAATATAACGCTCTTACTAGTTTATAATAATTTTAGTCCATAAAGGTTTTTGCCCATATCTTTGCTGATTCCGGGCCAATAAGTAAATTTTTTCCAAATTCTCCAAATATAATAACTTTTGGGTAAAAACATTTTTTTCTTTGCATTTGTCGGATTTTGGTGATTTTCAATGGATGGATTTGGTTGATTTCAACAGACTGACAGACGGACATCGACTTCCCTATCTATAAGGACCCAGAATATATATACTTTATGGGGTCGGCAATGAATATTGGAAAAATTACAAACGGAACAACAAACTTGTCACCTGTGGTGATGAGTAGAAAAATGAAGTCTTCTTTTTACAATTTTATACAAAAAGACAGTTTTTGAAATATTTTTTATTAAAGGAAAATTCAAGGAAGTTTATATAAAAAGAGAACTTTTCTTTATTTTTACAAATACCGAATTAATAAATTATTAAAAAAAATTTGAATAGTTTGAAAAACTTTAACATTGTAAACTGTAAAATCATAAAAATATGTCTAACATTTTTTTAGAGAAAACTTGATTAAATAAAAAATCACGATTTACGTAGTCCACTTTATCTGCGTCTAAAATTGTATGTTTTTCTTTCTAAAATAACATCCTTCAAGCCTGTTTTCTCTTCTTTAGATGCTTTAAATTTTAAATATAGTATGTATCTGAATAATAGTTAAGAAGTTATATTTAATTCAATTTGATTTAATAAGCATTAAAAATACTGTCTACACATTGTGATGTTCAATTGCACTTACATACGAACAATAAGCGTTTGCACGTCTGGACATGTTTTGTAAATAACAGCAACAGTTTGTTGTTGTCTTAAATTATATGGAGAAGTTTTTTGTTGTTAAAATTTTGAGAGGTGGCTTATGTTTTTGAACATAATTTAATTACACTATTTTTTGTCACAAAGAAGCATCCGTCTGTATTAATTATATCGAGTAAATTGTATTTTATTTTGTTAAATAGTTGTAATAAATTTTGTAAAAAATAATGTTAAGTCGATTCTTTATTTTATAAAATATTTTTCCCACTTAACCGTGTTAAATAATTTTTGACTGAAAATTATTAAAAAAAATCACTTTTTAATAGGATCTTATCGATATTGTTTTGCAAATTTTTTTTATATAGACGATATACATACATACATATTTTATTTTTGACACTTGTCTGTGTAAATAATTGATTCGTTTCTATACCCTAGCCGTAATCCTGTTTTCTACAGATAGACGAATATAGACAGATATGAAGCTAAATCGTCACAAGAACAAATAATATATACACTTAGTTGGATCTGAGATTGAATGTATCTTAGTGTTGGCTACGGAAAAATAAATTGCAGCACTGGGGGTGATGGAGGGTATAACAACGAATTTTAATTGTTAAATAAAGTTTGGCTGCCACTTCAAGAAAAGAAAATATTTTTTTTTTGTTTTAAAGTTATTGTCATTTATTTTATATTTCTCATGTTAAGAAAATAGTTTTATTTTATTTGTTTCACATTACGATATGCTGTTTATCAAAAGAAAAAGATTTATTTAATTACACTTTTTAAAATAAATTAAGATTTTTTGTTATCAATTAAATAAATATTTTAAGACACTGAATTAAGTTAAAATAGGCAAAACTTTCAACCAGCTTAAAAGTAGGAAATTTCAAATTATGGCAACATGAAGAAATGGCATTTCAAGTTCGAAAACTGAATTTTTTTAAGTAACTGCACATTGAAATGCATTAAAATTATCACTTAACCCTAAAGTAGATTTTAGTTTTTACAAAAGAATTCTTAATTAACTAAAATTTCGACTTAATCGTAAAACAATTCGTTTTTCTTATTCATAACTTACATATCGAGGGTCTTACACTGACAACATGTAACTTAAATTTATCGACATGAGATATTGATGCCTGAAAAAATAATATGTAATTGTTTGGGCTTAAAGAATCGCTTACATGTTATCCACCATTGACCGTCAATATTTTTTTAATCGTGTTGTAAAAAAAAATTAAATATAAATTTAACAAAAGCTTAATTAAAAAATAAATTAAGTATTTATGTATGTGTGTGTGTGTGTGTTTGTATATGAAATATTGAAAAAGGCACTTTTAAAGCACTGATTACAAAGAACAAACTAAACGAAACAAAACGAAACTTATTATTACAGATGCTTAGACCCAATACTGATTACGTCTTAGCAAAGGATTACTAGCTGGTGCCGAGGGTGGTGTATTTGAAGCTGCCTGTGCAGTACTCTGCGGTACACTGGAATAACCACCGAAATCATTTGCCATGTCACAGGAAGAACTCCAGGTATCATTTTCTAATTGATAAGGATTATAGCGTTGTGGCAACATCATTTGCTGGGCATCACAGGTATCATCTGTTTCATCTTCATCCGGATCATAGTCGGGATAGCCATGTTTATACGATTCCACTGGTATAATCTTACAATGGGGTATATTACTAAAGCCTGTCAAGGGAGTTGAGTTGCCAGTAACTGGTACTGAATCTGCCTCTGAGCTGGCATAATGATGAACATGGTGATGCTGTAAATGATGTTGGGGAGAAACTGAAGTCAAATCGGGTGGACAAGGCAATGAGGGTGGCTGATCTTTTGATATATTGGCTTTGTGACGTTTAATATAACGGAATTTCAATATCAGCATTATTATCAAAATGCACATGAGTAATATAATAAGCGCACAAATAATGGCCACATAGTTGAGAGAAAAGTTTGTAGCAGCCTTTGTCACCGTACCATTATCTTCTGCCGCATGTCGGTAAATAATTTTCACCGAGGCTTGAGCCGGTTGTACAGTTTTTATATGCAACTGATAATCAAAATGATCCACATTTTCGGGTGTACCATCAACTGTTTCATAAGGTATGAAATACACTACCCCACTTCTCAATTCCTTGTAGGAAAATGTATTAATTGGCCTTTCATTTGGATAGTCAGCTGCCAAGCCAGTGCTGCGTATAATTTTGCGTATTTGCCCTGTTACTGGCATTTTGGTGATTAAAAATTTCGGATTAAATTTATTAAGTTTCAGAGACAACGGATTATCGGCCACCAGTAAAGACATAAAACGTATTTTCTCGCCATCTTTAACACCCTCCATAGAAATATCGCTTATTTTGATAACCGGCTCCACTTGCACCAAAACGTCTACGGTGGCCATGTAATTAGTGCCCGGCACATAGGCCGACACCTGGAAAGTGTCATTGGATCTATTTAAATCAGTTTGCATATAATTGATTTGACCCGTTTCTAGCAGTTGCTGATTAAATCTCAAAGTAGGCTGATGTTTTAATACTATAATGCCATATAAGGGAGAATTGGTGATATTATACGACAATCTTTCCGGTTGAACATTAGTCCTCAAACCAATATGATCCAATTTCATAACAGCCGTTGTTGAGCCCTGTTGCACTTCTACCGGAAATTGTTGATGGGCCGGCAATAAAGATATGGGAGCAATTTGAATGGTGAATATTTCATAGGCAGGATTAAATTTTCCATCCGAAACGGTGAAACAAAATGTGGTCGATTGTGGTGTACCAAAGTGTACATAGACAATGCGATCGTTATTAATATCTGCTTGGGTAAATTGATTTGAATAGGCTAGTAACTCTTCAGCCTCTCCGTCTTTTGAGATTTTCTTTAAAACACCCAATGTGGGACCGCTCATAATATCGTAAACAATTTCTTCAGGCGGTGTATCTTTGTCTTCGGTCAACAAAACGTTGCGGGTAATAGTGCGATTTTCTCCTTCCACCACTGTCATTTGGGGCAAATGGGTTATCAGCTTAAAGGGCTGGTCATTGATGGGAATAATTGAGACGGGTATGGTTAGATTACAAAGAAATATGTTGCTGTAATATTAAAGGAAAAAAAGTCTTAAAATATTAATTGATTCTTATTTCGTTTTACTTGTTTTTACCCTTGTTCCAAATATACCGACATCAAAATCGTATCTTCCAAAGTATCCGTATGATCGTGTATATAATACACCTTTTTGGTGGAGAAATCACTATGATGAAACTTTTGTATGGGTCTAAATTCATGGCCTAACCCAATTGTACCATGAGTGGGCTTTTGAAAAGCCTCTATATATAATTCTGGATTATTTAAGCCAGCCCTGGTTTTTAAATACTCCAACATTTTGGAAAAATCCAAGTTAATAGGAACAGAACCACCTTCATTTACACTCAATTTAGAGACGGGCAAAAATCTCAACAAACCACCTGATGAAACCGATATTTCAATATTAAACTTTTGCTCCAACAAACGATCACTTCTCTCCGCAATGACATCGAAATAAAACGAATCATTAATGCGGAATTCTATAATGACTGCGGTATGTTCATAAAAAATGCGACCATTATCAATATCATCTTGGGTGAATTCATTGACCTCACGAGCCAACCCACCACCAGTTTCCATATATTCATTAACAATACGTCCCAAACTGGGAGGCATGGTTATATTGTAGCGTATTTCCCGTTCCTCGTCCGAACATTTAAAATACAAATGATCGCGTAAAATTTGTTTCTTCGTCAAGGGAAAGACATGCAGATTTTCATTACGTTCTTGAATGATTTCGATGGGTTTAATGGCTATATTAAGCAATTGTTCGGTGGTATTAAATAAGCCATCAGTTACGATAAAAGACATTTCATTGCGCCTTGAATTAGAATCATGTATGAAATAGACTTGTTCATTGTTAATATCATTCTGGGTGAAGGCTTCAATTTTTTTGTCCGGTAAAGATTTGTAAGCCAAATACCCACCATATATGTGGTTAATTGTAAAAGTAAGATTTTCTGGAGGAGTATCGTAATCACGAGCCACTGTAAGTATATTAAAATAAATTTTTTTATTTCCTTAAATTAAGTTTAAAAAAGAGAAATATTTACTTAAGTCCGTATAACGTATTGTATATCTCCCACCATTCCACACTTGAAGGCCAGTATTGGTTACCAACATGGGTTGTTCATCGTTAACCGGTATAACCGAGAACTCCAATTCAAATGGTTCACTTTCCTTATTACGAGCTGTGGCTATAAGAGTCATGGTATCGGTAGAATTTTCGCTGCCATTATGCACATATTGTATGGATCCTTGATCCAATTGCTTTTGTGTAAACCTTTTAACTCTTGAATTGCCCGCCATTATATATCCTGCTGTAGGACTTATGGTTATAATATATTCCAATATTTTGCCTCTATAGTATTCGGATATTGGTTGCATATCCGCAGCACTAATTTGCACGGTTTTACTCTCTACTACGGATATTATATTGGAGTGCATGTACAATCGTTCGGGTATGATGACAATGCGCAGCATAAGATTTTTCAACCATGTTATACCGTTTGTTACATCGAATACAAAATAATCGGTAGATTGATTAACCCCTGCTTGTATGTAGAACATTTTTTCTGTATTAACAGCCAGTTGATCAAATACTTTGCAGTTGTACTCATCATCGAATGACATTGATTGCATTTCCAAATAGCCATGTAAAGGGGAAGATGTCACTAGGAAGGTAATGTCTCCGGGAGAGATGTTTGGATGAACAATCTAAAAAAATTATTAAAATTCATGAAAAAGTAGTGAAAGTGTTTTTAGGACTTTATTTAATTTTGACTGGCCTACCTCTAGAATATCTCTTGAAATTAAAACACTTGTCGACTCTTCGACATATAAAGTTTGATTCTTTTTAACCTGCAATGGTTCCCAATAGGCAGATGGATAGATGCGGAACATAACTTCTCCTTCGGCTGTTATATTTTTAATATGGACGCGGTATCTTAAAAAAATAAATTTTATATATCACTTCTTGAAAAAATGAATTATTTCTCTTGAAAGTACCTCACTTTATCCATTGTTGCAATTTCTGTATTCCAATACACCAAGCGATCTCTTTCAATATCTAAATGGGTAAAATTATTCAAAGAAGTCAAATTGGAAGTTTTATAGTGCAACGTAGAGGATGAGGATGAGTTATCACCAGCCCTGGGTCTGCGCAAATACATAAGTATACCATAATCAGGGGGCTTAATAACTTCATAATAGATCTCATCTAGTTTCATATCCAGATTTGTTTCCAATTTGAAATCTTTATTCTTTAAAATAATAAATTTACCCTCCTGAACTATAGTGGCATTGGTGGGTAACATGGAAACAAAGGCATCGGATGCATGTATCTCGAGCAAGCCATTTACTTCATGTTCACGATCGGTAACAATAAAGGAGGCAGTGCCTACATCAGGACCATTATGCTGAAACATTATGCGGCGATTTACAATGTCATCTTGTGTAAAACTATCCACATAATGGCCCGACTTATAAAAGGCTCCATTTGTGCACGACATATGTATATAATGGATATCTGAGCTATTGGTATTAACATCAGCATCTAGATATGACAAAGCCTCAATATTTAGGGTACGTATACCTTCACGCATTACATGAAATACACGCTCCAAAGTGCGATAGGGAGTATTATCATTTTTCAATTTGATTCCCACCTCAATATTAGAAACAAACTGTAGATCAGTATCATTACTGGACAGTATCAGCAGATCAAATGAGTCATCTGTAGACTCGGTATCATCATGACAATAATATATTTCATTTAAAAACAACTGCTCCAAAGTAAATTCCATTATAGTCATGACTTTCATATTTTTCTCATCATAACGGCATAATGAGCCATGCTCGGGTCTTATAGTTACTAAAAATTTCAGACTTTCATAGATATTAAAACGAATTTCAAAATGATTTTTTGTTATTAACGCTCTATCGCCCTCTTGGCAGTGCAGGATTTCCCGCGTTTGATAGGATAATTTATTCGTTAATTCTTCCAAGGGTGCAAACATAATTTTTAATTTACCCACCACATCATCACACTCTGCGACGGAAACTACAAATTCCAAGTAATCGGAGAAACTTGAATACGAACTGTGATGGGTTTTATATCGTATACGATTCTTGTCGATGTCAAGCTGGGTAAAGGAGTCCATTTCCTAGGAATAAAAATGTGTATATAAGAGAAATTCTTTAAATTTGTTTTGGGGCTCTTACCTTTGCAAATTTTCTTGAACCCTCCACATAAATATTGCCATACTTGGTGGGATTCAAAATTTGATAGATAATATTACGGGGAAATGATTCGATTGGCAATGTTTCGTAGGACAAAACATCACTGGTCAATATAAATTCTCTGGAACCATTTATAGCAATCATGGAAGGTTTAAGGGAATTAATGCGCAAACGTGTAAAGGTAATGCGAAAATCAAATGTTTGCGTTGTAACAAAACCATATGAGGCAATAAACTGTAAAATAAAAAATAAATTATTTATCTTTCCCTCTAATTGTAACGTTTATTTACCTTAAATTCATCTTGCCAGGGAAATTCGTGATTGTGCACGTAACGTATGTGACCCAACAGCAATTGACTATCACTAAACCAGTCCACATTCACCCAGGTAGCATCTACTTGCCTTAGCCTTTGTATCGAGCCGTACTGAGGAGCCTTGACGATGTCATAGCGAACATCAATATTTTCATCAATGGTATTGGTACCAATGGACAAATTCGAAGGTGTTATTAGCAAAGAAGATTTATGTATCATTATGAGCCCGGTATTGTTGACCAAACGCAATTCCAAGGGATGCACGGATACCGACAGAAATACAGTATCACTAGTTTCTATGCCATCTGATACCTGCATTAATAGCTGATAACTAAAAGCCTCCGAAGTAGTGGCATTATAAAGAAAAGTCACTTTATCCATATTTACATCAGCCTGGGAAAAAGTCATGGTCGATTGCCCATTTACCAAAAATCTACCAAATGCCTCCTGAGGGTTTGTGGAGGGTAAAATTGTGTAGACCAACACATTGGCTGGGCTATCGGGGTCTTGTATGTTAAACAAATCTATATCCAAATTCTTTTCTATACCCTCTATAACACGTAAAATCTTATTGGGCGGTATCTGCAGTTGAGGTGGATCGTTAATGGGTGTAACATTGGCATGCAGCATAA
The DNA here is from genome assembly GCA_003055125.1 of Paykullia maculata. Lineage (NCBI taxonomy): Eukaryota > Metazoa > Arthropoda > Insecta > Diptera > Rhinophoridae > Paykullia > Paykullia maculata. The sequence goes on along the minus strand of NDXZ01008477.1, from coordinate 21,797 downwards.
AGCGATGTTTACCCAACAAGTTATCGGATACTTTATGTATGTCACCATAGATTTGCATATCCAAGGTTGCATGATCATTGAAATTTTCCATGCCATTGTGTACATATTTGATTTTGTCGGTTGATAGGTCTACCAGATTGAAGGTGCGACAAATAATGAAATTATTCTTCTCGGGAGAAAATTGCAGCAGTTGGCCATAGCGAGGTTGTTGCACCACATGGAAAACTATGGACGAATCAGATATACCCGAAGTTTTACGTGTATCTAAAAGTACATCTAAGAAGTGGGGTGATAGAAACACCGTGCCGCCTTCTAAAAGTTCCATCGGAGAGACATACAACAGTTCAACAGTGGGACTGACTTCAGTAAAGATCTACAAAAGATAATTTAATATATTAGAACAAATAATTCATATTTTTATTTAAATAAAATAACAAACAATTTTGAAACAAAGAACTAATAAATTAAAATACCAGTAAGATTATATACCTTATAGGGTCCCTGAAAATCCGCTTTTATACAATACGATTGATCGCAGTAGCATATAAACTCATCCACTCCATATTGATTACAATAGCCACTCTTTAAACACGGCTCATATTCCACACACGGATATTTCCATACACAATTCAGGGCCAAATGTTGAGATTTATTCATTTGTGGAAAACCCAAGTCCAAGTTATTGATTTGTATATCCTTAATGCAGCCCATAAAACTATGATCATTAATTCTTAATCCCTTATGCCATAGACGTCTACGCATATCCTCCTGCACACCGCCAAAGAATACACTTTTCTCCAAATTAATAGTGGCCTTGGTATCATTGTCATGGCTTCCACGATACATTTTATCATCCAGAATCATTTCGGCCATTACTGCATTATAGCGTAAAAGCAATTTATGCCATTTACCATCGGATACCGTCTCATTGGTCGTTAGTTTAATCAAACTGCCTTCCTTATTGAAATTTAGATGTAATTGCTTATTTTCGATTTCCAAGAGAATAAAATCAAAACCACCATTATAGAAAATTACACCAGCCTCTTCCATGGTGCGAAATTTTAAAAATAATCTAAAATGAAATTTTATGAAAAAAATTTTTCGTTTGAAGTAAATTCTGTTTTATTTACTCTTCTCCTGCAGCATGTGATTCTTTTGACATGAGAGCATACGAGTCACCATTTAAGAAACTTATGCTGTCCTTAGCAGTGCCCTCAAACTCAGAACTGCAAGTCCATGATGCTCTTTTGCTATCAGTATGTGCGGTACCGTCTTTGGCCCTTTTAATTACATTAATACTGTTGTAAAATACCTAAAAGGGGGAGGAAATGTAAAAATGAAATTCAATTAAAATAAAATTTTGTATTTTTAAGAATTTATATATCGTATCTATACTAACATCCGAGATACAACCGCGAAAGCTGCCCAAATCGCTAATAAACTCTGGTGAATATTCACCGGGTCCCCCCAAAAATATGCCAAAATGTACATTTAGAGCTCCCATCTCTGGCGGCAAGGTTTTCCTTATGATCGTGCCATCTACTTGTAAAGTAATATTATTTTCATAACGTTGTACGGCCACATCATGCCAATCCAAATCATTAAGCTTCTGTTTTTTAGGTGAACGCAACTGCAAAATCAAAAAGAAACACAAAAAAAAACATTAAATTATCGTGTTTAACAAAAATCATAAAAAGTCCAGCTGTTATTGACTTCAAAGCCAAAAAAAAAAGAAATTTTAATGTAATTTAAGAACTGAATGTGTTAGTGTTGCTTACCTGCACTACATTGCGTTCTATTTTGTAGGTAAAACTAATGGCTCCAGCCTCCAAACGCATTAGACAATAATCGCTGCGGCCATGAGCCATGAAAAGAAATGAGTTCTCTTGATGTGTGCGAAATTTTACACGAATATTCGTAGACATTTTCGCCTCCTGCAGTGGCATCGATATGTAACCATCGCCAAAGAATGAAACTAAAATTAAATACAAACGAATAGAAAAAATCCAATTATTTTTGTTATTTATGTGTAAATGAGAAATTTGTTTTTGGAGATTATAAATTAAATAAAATTTAATTGAATTGATTACAGTAGATTCAGTTTTTATTTCCTATATATGTATGTAGGTATGTACGTATGTGAGTGAGAAAGTGGAGATGTGTGCAATTGCATATTTGGCATAAAATTTTTACGTTTAGATCGAAAGTTTAGATTTAGTTTTTTCTACAATTTGCGTGAGAAAGAGTTTGTAGCATTTTGCTTTTGTTTGTTGATTTATTTATACTATAAAGATCGTTATCTTTGCTTTTAAATATTAAGTTTACGCTGCAGTAATTTGTGTTTAACACATTTACAATTAACTTTAGCTTGAGAGGAAGTGGAAAATAGTGAAATTAACACGACAAAATTTTTGGGTTCCATATATGTTTGATTTATATATATAAAAAACTTACTCAAATTCCATCACAATGGTCTATATAAAAGTAAATGTTAAAAATGCTTTTTTAGAAAGTATTTTTTGCACTTAAAAAGTGTTTTTTTTGTTAAAGAAAAATTTTCTTTTAACAAAAAAAAAGGTTGCTTAAACTTAAAGCTTCATATTAGTTTCCTTTGGTTTTTTTGATTGGTAACACTTACTTCTACTGATCATGATAAACTTAAATCTTGCATACAATTTAATACATCCTGTCCGTACGCAAAACAAATTTTTTACCTTAGCCTTGAGTACACATTAGTTACCAACCCCTAAAGGGCAAAAAAAAAAAAATTCTATAAAGAATTTTGAACATCATATTATTAAACCAATTTCTAGGCAACACTTTTAAGTTTTTTAACCATTTTTTAGTTAACGTTGCATAGAGACAAATAAGATATTAAAGACAAATAAGATGTTAAATTTTTTGAAATGATGTATTATTTGCAAAAATAAATTAAATTAAAATTAATTTAAAAACTTTTTGTTTTTTTTTTTAAAAGAATGAAATAAGTTTTTAAATAACGAGTTGTTTTACTTAAAATGTTTTTTTTTACTTTAATTTATTTTTAATTTTAAAGTAAAAGGCGAATAAAAATTCAAAGGGAATATGATTAAAACTGTAATAAAAAATTACAACTAACTTAAAAAATGTATAGAAAAAAAAATTTAACTTTAAAGTAGGTTTATTGGGGGTACAAAAACGTACTGCAAACATTTTAAGTTAAAAACGTTTTTGAATACAACTTTAAAGAATTTTGCTTAACAACAGTTAAAAGACCTGCATTCGTTCTATGTATATTAAAAATTGAAAACAAAATATTTTTTATCAAGAATTAAAATCATTCATAGGTACATATGTATAAAGAACTACTAAAATGTTTAAACTTAACTTTTACAAAGTTAGAATTAAATTTAATTCTCTTTTTTGACAATTAAATAGAATATGTTCAATAAATTCGCAGCATTATAGAAGAGTTGTTTTAACTTCCTACGATCAGTTGAGTTGACTTAAATTATGCCATCATTATAAATTCCCTACATTGTTAACAGACATTTTCTAGCAGCCAATAAAATTCAATAAACAACAAAAAAAAACTATGGCAAATAAACATACATATAAAACAAGAAAATTATTAGAAAATAAATAAAAAACACGAACTAACGCCATAAATAACGCGCACACATGCATTTTTTCAGATCTTCAATATGGCATAGGGTCTAAATACATCTCAATCTCATAAAAAAATCTGACTAAACATGTGTTTGAATATTTTTAACAAACAAAAATATTTGAGCTAAAAAAATTGTTTGCTTTTTAAGGTATATGAAATGTATTAAACTCAAAAGATACGTTAATTTGCAATCAGCGAATGTAAAAAAATAATTCGTTAAATAAATTAGCGATCAAAATCTATAATAAAAGGTGCCGTTTAACTTTAGTTTTATGCATTACAATTAAATGAGTGCAGTTTTTGAATAAATTTACATACGTATTTGGTTTAATGTTCTGTTTTTAATATAAATTCTTTAATAAAGTTTAATGTAATTTTTTTTTTTGAAAGAGTTTTATTAAATGCAACTTCGTATGTTTTTTACTTATTTAAAATTGTTGTGAGTGTGTTTTGTCAGAAATGAACTGCTCTTTAAGGCAAATGAGTGTGTGTATTTGCTTATATCTTTATTTATTAAAAATGGTTGAAGTTGTAAATTTTCTTGAAAATAGCTTTTTATAGCTTGAGCGAATTATTTGATCCGAATTTTGGGAATTTTTTAACTCTTTTAGGGACCAAAAATTTTGTTTGAGGTTAAACATTTTTAGGAATATGAATGAAGTTAACGCGAATGCTGATAAAGTATGCGTTAAAGAAGAAACGTATTCCATTTGGGTGGAATGCAGTTTAAAAAATCTTTTTGTTGCTGTGAAACAAAGAAAACAATGAATGACAATTTTGTCATTTGCTATATGTTTGAGCTCAAAAACTATATGAGATTTATGTTAAGCTGAATTTATTGTTTTTTTAATGTTTTTGTGATGTGAAAAACGCTTTCACTTTAGCCAGGGATTATAAAGATCATAAGTTTAGACAAAAAAATTTATTTTAGTTTTAATAACAGTTTTTTAATATAATTTTATTTTTTGCTTCGAAAATATGAGTTATTTTTTTCTAAATTTTATAAAAAAGTGTTTATCCACGGACTCTACATAAACTCAATGTCAAATCGTTTATATTAGATAAACTTGTGTTAAAGCTTTAAATGTTGCTGTTGTTTTTATTTTTTCTCTAATACTTTTTGGTACAAAAGTCCACCCTATCAGTGCCGATCTAGGCGTACATTTTGTACATCATTGGTACTTCTTTAATATAAAATAATACTTTTTTGGAAACATTTGATTGCTTTGCGTGAAAATAAGTTTCGTATATCAATTTTGGTTTGTTAAAATAATTTTAAAATTACTGTGTATTATTTTTGAAATTCTATTTGAAAAATAAAAGTTTTCTGGGCAATTAATAAAACTTGTAGTATAAACGTTATGTTAAAGTTTTATAATAAAACTTCAACAGTAAGAACACTTTATAAATAAATTTAAATGTATTAAATATTTAATGCTTTTTTATTACCTTTTTTTGGTTTAAAGTAAAACATAATTGTTGTTGTGTTACTTGTACAATTAAAAACATTATCACAAATTTCTTTTTTTGATTAGATCTACATATCTGCATGTTCTTATAAAATTAAACAAAAATTTCACGTAAGTATTAATATTGAAAACAAAAACTTTTTAAATTACTTAGAAAATCCTTAGAAATTTTTTTTAAGTATAGTCAGACGATCAGTCGACCGTAAACCAATAAATTTTTAAGAACCTTAAACACCAAAATAACATTTTTTTTAGAACTTCTTCTTCAGATGTACTTGTTAAGTATCCAATATGACGGGTGCCTAAGAATTGATACAAGCATTTTCTCACGTTTTAATATAAAGAAACTTTAAATTTAGAGTTTAAAATATAAATATTTTGAAAATATTCGATAAACTAAAAATTTTTGTTTGATATAAAAATGTTAAAAAAAATTAAAACATTTTTTTCAAAACTCTCTTTATGGTTAAATTTTTATACAAAATGTTTAAGATTAAAAAGTTTACAAAAGGAAAATTTATTAAAAAAAAATTCGTTTTAAAAGATTTTGTAAATTTTTTATAAAAATATTTTTGGTAATTTTTTTTAGAAATTTTTTCGAAATGCTTGCAATTTAATTAACATAATAATTTTGAATTTACTCTACAAATATTTTTTGGTCGAATGAAGATAGGTTTTGTTTTTAAAAAGGGAACAAATTAAGAACTTTTAAGCTTCTTGTTTAGTTTCTTCTTCTATTTTTGAAAGAATTTTTTTATTAATAGTTTTTTTATTAACCTACTCAGTAAATTATTTCTGCTTAGTTCTCGTGTTAACAAAATATTTCTCAACATCTTTATTATATGTAAGTATGTATATAAAACTTGTAGCATAAATTGTCTGCTTATGAAATATTTGTACGTATTTATGATTTAAGACCATCAAAAATATGAATAAATTTTTTTTAGTTTGTTGATGTTGAGACATGGTTAACATCTTCTTCTCAAATATTTTTTTTAATAAACTTTTTTCCTCTTAATATATTAAGTCTATACACAGAAAAATAAAACGGTTTTAGTTGTGATAACCAGAATTGTTGCCAGTAGCTACAAAATTTAATTTTGAAAAGTTAATTTATAGTCAACCTTAAATAATAATAATTCTTAATATAGAATTTTTGTAAAACAAAAGAAAATATCTTTTACTTGAACTAAATTATTCGATATTATTTTCTGTCTAGATTTTACTGTTTTTTTCTTTCGAGTGTATGTATGTTTGATCACTGCTCTGTCTTAAATATGGGTCAGTCGAAGCAGCATAAACTGATTTTGTTGTTCTTTTTGTCGAAAATATTTTAGTTTTAATTGTTGATATTTTCCAAATTTATTTGTTTAACTACATGTAAATTATTGTTAATTAGTGTTAAAAAATCGTTTTAAGGAAAATATTATTTTTAAATATTTAATTTGACAGAGATGATCATTTGCTTTTCCACTGGCAGCTAAAAGCGAGAAAACACATCTGGTTTTTGTTTATTTCAAAATCTTTTTGTTTTGCAATAGGAAGTTTAAAACTTTATATTTTTATACAAAGAGATGGCCCTAAATTCTTTTCTGTTTAGTTATTATAAGGCTGGTAATAAATAATTTTTGTATATTTTTTTTATTTTGGTTTGATTCTGATGTCATTTTATGTATTATTTTTTGTAGTTTTTATCCTTTTTCAGACTTTTAAATAATTCTAGTTTAGTTGTTTTCCTTATTTGAGTTTTAAAGTAATTTATCTAAAGGCATAAAGTCATCTCTTATCTTTAAAAGATACATGCACGACTTTAATATTTATTTATAAAAACTTAATGTTTAAAAAAATCCATAGAAAATCTATAAAACTAAAAATGGTTCTACACGATTTGAACCGAAATGCAAAATTTGTTTAATGCCCAGCAAACACAATTATTAAAATAAAAAATAAATAAAAAAATTAAACGACACAAAAAAAATTCTCTACAAAAAGAATTTTTAAAATCAACAATATTTCATTTGAGAATTTTATAGGGATTTTTTCGAAAATATACATAAAATTTGACAAAATGAACATTCCTCTAATTTTCTTTAATAAACTGACCCTTTTAAAATATTTTTTATTATTTTAGCTTAGACCGTAAATTTCAAAAATGTTATATTATTAAAACATCGCATCAAAAGGTTTACTGGGTTTTCTTAAATATGTTAACACAGTTGTTGATAAAATTTTCTTGTTAAAAGCAAAAAATAGGAAAAAATTAATTTTATACGGAACATGTTCATTAATGTCCTCAATTTTATAAAGGCGAGGGCGAGAAAAGTGTGTTCGATAGCGTGTTGTATTTATGCCAAAAATAAGAAATGAACAAATTAATTACAAAAGACTCCAAATGAAATAGAGTCAGTCATATTTTCTTTTGGCCATAAACAAATTATGGACAAACAGAGGTGGGTAAAATTTTGAGTAGATAATTGAATGGAAATGTACAAGTCAAGTTTGCAAATATGTAAACTCAAAGTAATAACATAAAAAATGTAAGAAAATTAATTTTCAAAAATAAAACACGCAATTTTCGTTAACTCTGGTACATAAACTAGCATACAGATATAGTTGTATATATTAAAAAATTGTATTTCTTCCTTTTAACAACTAAGGATGGTTTTAATCAAATTTACGAATAACTTTACACCCTAGTAAATATACCCTACACCACCATAGTTAAGAGTATTATGTGGATGTTATAATGTTTGGGACGCAAAAAAAAAAATCCAATATTCTCCTTCAATTATCAAAAGATCTTACCATAAACAACTGTAAAGAACGTTGGGAAAAAATTTTAATAAAAAAATTTCTTATGTGCATTAGAAGATTTAGGGTTTAACTTAATTACTTAATTATCATTTATTGCTTGTTTTTTAATTGCCAGCTTAGAACACAGAAATACACATCTTATTTAAAGAAAAAAAATTTTGTGAGTGAAGCGAAAATGGCTTAAAACATTTGACATTGGATGTGGTCTAGCCGGAACCACCAATAAACTTTAAATTCGACGAAGAGAGTCATAACAAATTGTAAACAAAAAACGATGATTAGGACTATATTAGGATTTATTTCTCAAACAAAAATTTTACTTATATTTTCTTTGAAGGACCTTTTCAAAAATCTATTAAGATGAATAATAGATTGGTCGCATAAGTAGTTTGAAAACTCTGAGCTTTATTTTTTGGTCACTTTTGAAAAATGCGCCACATATAACCCACTCCTGCTTCTTACTGAACAAAGAGGCCAAAATGGAAGTGTTAAAAAACATTTAACAACAGCAAAAACAATAACACAGACAAAAGATATGAAAAATCATTAAATAGCTGCCACATAGACCACAAACACCAATAATAACAGGAACAACAACAACGAATAATCGAACAGTCAGTCGCCTGCAAGAGCAAATTTTCTGTTTGTTGTCGCTGCTGCTGGTTAAACAAAGTGTGCGAAATTAAAGTAAATGCTTCAGTGCAACCAAACACTCAACGCATTTTTCACGCTTGACATTTGACTTGTAAAAGCACATTCTAGTCATGATTTTTTATTTAGTTTTTTTCTTGTTTCTTTGTTTGTATTTTTGCTATTTTCAATTTTATTTTAATTTTTGTTTTTGTTCTTGCTTGCAACATTAAACGTGCAGCAAGAATATTGTGGATCACATGCCAACGATAACACTAAAAGATCTATTCGAATAGGGCAAGCAAGAGGTGTAAAAGATTGAAATCACAGAGAATGTTGTTTGTTATACTACTTTTGACAGCCAATTTTGTGTATAGTTTTGTTTTTTACAAAAAACTTTATTTCTCTTAAAAGAACTTTTGTATAACAATATTTTCAGAAACACTTTTGTCTATAGAACATTTTGTGTATAGCAGCAGTTTATCTGGACAATCTTGTAGTAACAAGTTTGTCTGTAAAATATATTATGTACATATTATGGCCTATATTTATTAAATATACAAATAATTTTGTATAACAATATTTTCTATAAAAAAAACTATTTAACCAGTGTTTTTTAAAGTATATTTTGTGTAAAAAAAATTTTCTGTAGAAAATATTGTGTGAAACAGTAGGTATATGCTGTAGAAAATATTTTGTTTATCAAAGCATTTTTTACAGAAAATAATGTGTATAACAGTATTTCTTGTAGGAAATTTTTTGTATGGCTTTTGTACAACAGAAAGTCGTGCCAGATGTCTAGCTTTCAATATTATAATAAAACTCTGCTCTTTAAAACTTCTGCCCATAGTTCATACAACTACAAATTTAATTACAATTTTTTTATTTTACTTTTAAAAATATATATAAAATTGTCATTTTCTATTTTTTGGGTTGAGTTTCGTGTTGGTCGCTCGGTTGTCTTCTATTTATTTTACAATTTTGCGCTTATGTTGCGTGACGTCATTTTTTAAAGAGCATCTGCATCTGTGTGTGTGAGTGTTTAGAGCTTTTTGTGTGAGTATGTATGTCAAACAACACGATGATTCATTTCCGATATTCACTTTTCTTCACTATATTTTAGATGTTTTTATACCCTTCACCTAAGGTGATACGGGTATATATAAGTTTGTCATTCCGTTTGTAATTTCTACAATATTCATTTGCGACCCCATAAAGCATATATATTCTGAATCCTTATACATAGGGAAGTCGATTGAGCCATGTCCGTCTGTCTGTCTGTCCGTCTGTTGAAATCAAGTTTTCTCAGCCCTCCGATGTTGTACGGGCGCGTTATTGGTATCAAACAATCAGAAATTAGACATGCCTTTTGAGAAATAAAAGAAAAAAAATTTTCGAGATAAAAATTTTTTTTCGAGATATCGGCAAAAAAATATTTTTTTTACGTCAATACACGTACTGAAGGGTATATAAGATTTGGCACAGCCAAATATAGCACTCTTACTTGTTTGTTTACATGTGAACCTCGGGCGTTTTTTTCACTTTTTAGTCACACCAATTTTTTTTTCAAAATAGACAATTTTCGTTAAAATTAAATTTGCTTTTTTTTAAATATATATTTATCTTTTTTTTTGTTAATTAAATTTGTTGCCAATTTTTAATGATGTTTTTGTTTGTGTTTTATTTCGATTTTGTACCGGTGTTTTTTTATTTCTTTTATTAAGTGAATGATGTTTATGGCGGCTTTCAGACTATGCCGTTTGACACGCTGTATATAATGGTTTTCTTCGATGTTGGCTGTATGCGTTTGTATACCATGTTATATAGTACATAGGTAAAATATATGGTCGACCCAAGAAATATTAATGTATTTTCATACATACATATGTATGTATGTATGCATGATGTACACATATTAATATGCGTATGTTACTAAGTGAAATCGTACTTAGTTGTATTTATATGCACACGTTTTTATCGACAAGGTTTTATTTTAATGAAATTAAAAGAAAATAGTACGAATAAGTTTCTCAGAACAAAACAAAGACAATTATTAAAAAAAAAAATAAAATAAAAAAATATAAAAAATAAAAGTAAAAACATTATTGTACCTAGAGGAAAGTATATATTATGGGAAATATTGTGAAAAATATTGTGTATAACAATATTTGCTATAGAGGAAACGAAAAGAAAATGTTTTTAAGCGTGTTTCATACACAAAATATTATATATTTTTTTAATCAATTTTGTGTATAACAGTATATTTTAAATAAACTCACATTTTACATATGATTTTGCGTATAACAGTATTTGCTATAAAAAATCAAGTTTTTTTAAATCTGTAATATGTGTATAACAATACATACAGTATAAATGCTGTAAAAAGTTAGTAACGAAGTGTCTTGTAAAAAGATATTTTTTATAACAATTTTTTGATTAAAAAGTATAACGTTTAACAGTTTTTTCTATGGAATATAATACTTTCAATAGAAAATATTTAGTGTCACAATATTTTGAAAACAATACATGCGTATAACAGTGATTTTTACAAAATAAAATTGTGTATAGTAAAATCGTGTCTTATATAAAAACTTTTCTGCTTAAAAGTGTTTGCTATAGAAAATTATGCTTTTGATAGTTTTTCTATAAAAAAAAAACCCTTGTAGTGCTCGCAACAAGTAATTAAACCCTAATCAATTTGTACAATTGTATTTAATATAATAATTGTATTTAGTGTAATATTTTATTTTTATATAGAAAATATTATGCAAAACTAATTTTTCATAATTAATGTTGTGTATAACATAATATCGATGATCATGCGTTGACATCACGTTTTTAAAAATTGTTTCTTGATGTAATATAATGATGACTTACAATTATTGCAATGTGCTAATGATGTTAATTATCATTATCTTATGCCAACAAAAATAATTGTCTCCTAAGTGCTGCTTAATATTTGATCATCGATATTATTAAAGATAATTTATTAATATTTATATACTAAGACAAAATAGCTTTTACAGTTTAACTCACTAATCAAAACATGATTTGGAAAAAGGGAATAAAAATTTCTTTTTACCATGCTTTTGTGTTAGAAAATTGAAAAAGTAGGTTCTACTTAAAAATGTTTTGATTGTTACAATTGTTAAAATCAAGTTAAATAAAAGTGTTAGGCATTTGATTTTTCGACACAAAAAAATTAAAAAACCTTCCGTAAAATTACTAAAATTTATAAATATCTTGTTTAAAATTTTCTTATTAAATAAGAGCAAAATAATTTTAAAAATATAAATAATTTTCCTTAATATAATTACTCACCTTTCATACTACTTCCCAGACGGCTCAGTTGTAACACCAGCATTAAAATTATTATCACATTTCGTTGTCTTAACGCCATTTTCCATTAAATTGTAATCAATCAAACAACAACAATGACATGCAGTTGGCGACAAATGCAGTGCTTAGAAAATCCTTAAGAGTTAGAGAAGACTCTGTAAAACAAACTCTAAGCAACTTGAGGATGTGTTTATATATTTTTTAAGAATTATATCTAAAATTTTCATCACTTCTAATTGATATCCGCCATTATTGTTGATTTTATGACAAAGGGAAAGACACAACCAACACAACACTTGGAACAAATATTAATATTCATCATTTTAATTTAAGACACCAGCTGTTAAATGTCAACATTCTTGACATTTCTTGGCGGTAAAATTCATCTATTTTCTTGTTTTGTTGCAGGAGGAGTTTTCGTTTTTTTTTTATTCAATTTGTTGTTTCTCTTGTTGATATTTGATTTGTTTTTATTTTGTTATTGTTTAATATTTTTTTCTTGTACAATTTTTTTTTTAATTTTTTATGTTATTGATTTATTATGATCGTTTTTTGTAATAAAATTTATTTATTATTTCTTTTCGGCTATAATTTTTAAATTGTGCAGAGATACGTTACCATATGTTTTAGTGTGATTTTAATAAAAACTTGTTATTTTATTGAAATTCAAGTAAGGTGTAACTTTTACACAAAAATGTTTATTTATTACACACTAAGGCAGAATTAACAATTTTCACGTACAAAAACAAAAATAAACGATACAAGTCAGAAATAGGGCCGTTTAAATTTGATTAATTCTAGTCCAAATTGTTGGAAGCTTAAAAAGTAATATTGGAAAGAGTTTAAAATTTAATTTTAAATGGTAAAATAATTAACATGTACATATTTAAAAAAGAATGGGGTGTAATACAAAAAAAAAAATTGGGAAGTTGTTAGAGCTTAAAATGTTCACAGCTACTTATAATATTCTATAATTGAAACCAAATATAAACTTTAGCACAAAATTTTTCCAATATAACATTGCGTTATACAACTTTCAAAATATATATAGAAATTAAACTTAATAACGGTATTAAAAAAAAACATATTTTTTTTAGCCTAGAACGGGATTAACTAAAAGATATTTACAAAATGTTTAAATAAATTAAAATACTAAGTTCAAAGACTTTCAAATAAAGTATTTCTATTAAATAGATGGAACTAAATTTTCCTCAATTCAACAATGTATTAACCAATCCTTAACAGAATGTGGCTGATTACAAAAGTTGCCACTCAATGCTTAACATTTTGATTATTTCTCCCTTAATAATCAAACATTATCACGTCTCTATTAGTTTCCACACCTTCATAAAAATTAATTTATTTTAAAAACAAAAAAAGAAAAGAAATTCATTTTATCTTAATATCACTCTTGCAACGTGGCTCTAGTGTGTTGTTCCAGCATTTTGTTCCTCCACTTGCAGCCACATTACAAGGGTCACATAATTACGTGTAGATGCATGACGACATGCATTTTCTCGTTACACAGTGTCGAATGCAGTTTATGCCTACATTTATTTTTTTTTGATTTCTTAGACATAGTTTCTAAAAAATTTTAATCAACAATACGCAATTAAACGTATGCATCACACTTTAATATGATCATAATGATGACTATGTATGGTGTAGCATTAATAACAACTTGCAACGGTAACCCGGCCCCTTCTCGAAAAATATGCAGATGTTTTCTTAATTTTCATTTTTGCTTTTTGAATTTTAGTCCAAGAGACTTTAGGTTTAGTGCGAGTAGTTTGTCTTTTAAAAACATAAATCTTGTAAAAATAACATTTGTTTTAGTCTAAAATTTCATAAACGGATAAAAATAGATATTGAATGTTGTTATAAGTCATGGAAAGGGGAAGGGGATCCATTCATCAGGGGAAGAGTAAATGTTAAAGTTTTTCCTTATATCTAATAATTTTTGCATTTTCTTTATAAAGAAATTATCAAATCATTTTTACAGGTAGAGGATACTTTTTTTTAAATAGTAAATTAATCTAAAATTTATTTTGTAACGCGATCCACTGGCTCGTTTAAACGGTAATAATGTACTCTTAAGAACAATAGAAAAAACAAAATTTTTGACTTTTATATTTAGTTACAATTCTTAATAAAAGTTATTATTATTAACTCAACGACAGTAAATTGTTTTTTTCGTCTTCATTTAATATCCAACTCATAAACCATGTATATATATGAGTCTTTGCTATAGCACATCAACCTACTTATATAGTAGAGAAATTTTTCAAGTCTTATTTGATAAAGACACCACCACTTGATTCTAATTTTAAAATAATCGCAATTTGTTACTGAAAACACTGTCGATATATTTAAAGATTGTTAGGTCGTTAAAAGCTACAACGTTGCACTACTGTTAAGGCTGGCAAGCCAAAGCATCTAACGTTAAGAGCACTTAATTCCAAGAAGAGCAATTTCAAGAATCATTATACATTTATACCGATGTAGCTTACAGTAATAATGAGGTGATTTACTAACCACCATAGAGAAATGGAATCTCTGTCAAATAATTCGTCTACATGTGGCTGCTCCGTGTCTCAGACTTTGACAAATGGTTGATGATTTGGCTAATAATTTAATTTCTTTCATATAAATTTTTTACATTTCACTTATTTCAGCTTTTTTTCAATACCATATAGCTCTGATCAATAAAAGATATTTCTTCTGTATTATATCTTTGTGTGTCCTCGCTGAAATGAATCCCTAATTGTTAACTGCATAAGTATGCTGACTAGACAAGCAAGTCTGTAGTATTTGATCGCAGTTAAAACCAGAGCCTAAGTTTGACTAACAACAGCCTCACATCTTCTTATCTACTTCTATTAATATTTTTATTCAATTTTAGCGATAGAAACCAGCATTTAAAAATATAAGGAAAATATTTTGGCCTCTGAACTTTTAAAAATCAAATTCAAATTCACTAAGCTCCATTACCTGAAGGTCAGTGCCCACAGCTATTATTTGTGTTTAAAATTTATTAATAGTAGTTTAAAATACTACATGTTCTGCAAGGATCTCTACTTTCAAAATTTTCTATAAAATATTCCAATTAAAAGTAGTCAAGAGTCCTTCTCTACCAATTATATACATAAATGTATGTATGTATGAATCAGTAAACGACAACGAGTACACAAATACCATTGGTACTCTAAGTACCACATATAGAATTTTTCATACTTGTACATACTTATTTATATAATATATCATACCTACTCATACTTATATATAAATTTGTATGTACATACCTATACTATGTACAGTGGCTTTGATTTAACGTTAAGGGTAGATTTAGGTCAATATTCTATGAATAGAAAAAAGAAACAAAAACTCATTATACCAATCTAAAGTATTGCCATACTCATGTAAAAAATTATTCATAAATTTTATTAATAAACATAGTCTTTTATTAATTAAAAATTTACCTAGTTTTACTAGTCCCTTGTGTTTAATAAAACGTAAAAATAAAAACAATTTGTTTTATTTGCTTTTTCTCAATATTAATGCTCTTTCTTATTATGAAAATCCGTATATCTGTCTCCTGGGTTACCTTCTCATTTTTCCCCTCTGGCACGTGTAAAATAAATTTAAATTACCACTAATTTAGCTTGTTTCATGTGAGCGTGTGTGTGTTAGCAAGTAAGTATGTAAGCATTTTGGATATATTTACATTTTTACGTTTCTGCTTTTAATTTATTTATAAAGAAAAAAATGCACAAGATTTGTCATTTATGTGTTTTTATATAGATTTAAATTTTCATCTTCAAATCTGTATAATTTAGTTAATAAAACAACATACAGCACACCATGTAAGAAATAGTAAAAATGACAATTTATTTCTAAATATAAAAGTTTTCAGTTATGTGTTGAAGATTTTTATTAAAGGCGGCATTTATGGGTTTATTTTTAATGCTGTTTTGGTGTAAGTAATGCCTGCATAAAAAATTACAAACAGTTTTACAAACACAAAATTAGTTGTTTGAAGAAAAAAAAAATAAAATATTGAAAACAAGCCTGATATTAATTTCGTCATAAAGGAATCATATGAAAAAAGATCAGACTTAGACAAGAAGTTGTAAAAAAAACTATTAACGACTACTTATAACGACTACCACAAAGAAGACGTTGAAATATTAAAGTTGTTATTTTTTTTGTTACTTAAAAATCAAAAAAACATGTGCATTATGCATTAATATGTTTTTTAATTTTTTTTTTGATTTTTATAAAATGATGGTTTATCATAAATTTTGTTTAAAACTTTATAATAAATTATTAAAAAAAAATCTCAACATGTTTTTTAAAGTTTTTTCCATCTTCATTTTTTTTTGTAAATAAATTGCATGTTGAAATTTCGTATATTTTTTGTCTTTATCATAAAAATATTATTAACAAATTAGTGAATATTTCTTTAAAAACAAAACTTGTTAATAGTGTGATTAATATATAAAAAACGCAGGTAAGGGCTAAATTTATAACGGCATTTATTAATGTTTGAATAAGTTTAACGGATTAAGATTTTTTGTTGTATGAAACTGCATGTTGTCCAAAAAAAAACCTTTTATTTTAATAATAAACATTAATAAACAAACAAATTTAATTAATGCATATTGGTAAATGCAATAAAATTCAATAAATTTTAAAAACATATTTTATGAAGCTTATAAAAATCAATCTTAAAGGGAGCGCTTTAAAATAGTGAAACAAAAATATTGTTAAGCTTAGAAAATAAACTTAACACTTTAAAACAATTAAAATTCTATTATAAACACAACAATAGAAAGTTAATAGACCATAAGCCAGAAATAAAAAAATGAATTTATTAACATTCTATAGAATTTGCCCCAAAAAATGTTTACATATTTTTGTTACTCCATAACTTTTAAATTGATAAACAAGAATAAACGAAATGTAGGCAGCGGTTGGTCGAAGACGCTATCAATAAGTTAAATTGTTAAGAAGAAAAAATTATGGTTGGAAATAAAGACTAAATACGGTCAAGTTTTATAGTTTTACACAATAGTTTAGAAAACAAGTCGAGTCTAAAGAAATTCACATTTTGTTGCTTATCAAGCAAACACAAGTTATAAAGGTGCAAAAAAAACAAAGTTATATATAAACTACTTTGTGGTCAAATCTCAAAAGTAATATCCAGTTGTACCAAAATATTAGAATGTTAAAGATAGCATCTACATTTCTCAGATATATGATCGAGTACTTTCTTGTTTGCATATAACTTGCTAATGACTTTATTATTCCCTGATAATATAATTTACCTTAAGCCTTTTGTCGTTTTGTCATGCCATATATTTTAACTGAATTTCTTTAAGTTGAGTTTATACATTGTCCTCAACTCGCTTGTGAATGTGATGCTTTAATTGCCCTATTGATGCAGACACTAAACATTTATTAAATCTCTAATAGGATTTTTATGCTTATTTTCTTTTTTAACCAACTCTTGCATACTGTTGAAGCATATATGTATGTATTTATATATGACCTTTCTAGATACAGACCGGTATACGTGGATCTGTCTTGTCTCTTCCTCTAAATGGTAAATTTAATTGAAACTTTTCCTAAATATTGTGAAAATACAAATTTCGGTTTTACCCGGGCTTCTGTTTAAACTTGTCGATCGAGCATGTTTCTATACATACATTCATATAAGTTTAAGTAAGAACCTTTAATAAAATGACTAATAAAGATCTCTTTTTAGATCTATTTAAAGTATAACGATGCTTCGTGCATAGCAGACTGGAGTAAGTCGTTCATCAGATAAGATTCTTAGGACTCTCTTAATAAAATCTTTTAACATTTGTTTATTTATAGAAAATTTTCAATAAATCCTATAAATGTTACAATTATTTTAATTCATTTTTATTGAATAATTTTTATAAATTCCTAGTGTTATCAAATACTTTTAAAACATACGCTTTTTGATGTCACTTTTTTAACATTATATTTCTTAAAAAATTTTCAAGAAATGTCAAAAGCTAAAATAAGTCATGCCTAAAAATGAAAACCTTACAGAGTTGAGTCAAATATCTCCTTAACTTTTTAGATTTTCAAACTCTGAAACTGAATACTGAAGCTTTTTAAATTAGATAATAATTGCGAAAGTAAAAGGAGGAAAAATGATTTTCTCTCTTCAGGTAGATAAGGGCAGGGCCATTAAACTATAAAATATATAATATAATACATTTTCGCAGGCACTTTTCCGAAGGCGCAATTCCTACTCTATTTATGTTTAAGTTTTAAACTAAAGTTAACATCAAATAAAATGTTTACCTTCATTTGTTTTGCAAAAGGCCCCACTGTGCAATAGATTACAAAATGAAGACAAAAACTTTAAATTCATTCGTCTGCAGGAAACAAGTTGCAACAGTTTAGGTGATCATATAGAAGACATTCAAAAAAATAGAAACTTTATTTTGTGTTGAGGCATAAACTAAAAATAGGTTAGACTCTAATGCCATGTAAAATCTTTATTAGAACTTCTGTCTCGATATATTACTGTATGCCTGTATACATGTACATAAGTCTTAATATGATTTCTCCCCAAAAAACGTAAAACTCCACTTACTTTTCTTTACAATATTTTTGTTGTTTTTTATTTCTTATTTGTCTTCTACTTGAAAAAGCATGATTTTAGCACCAATTTCTTTTATATTATTTTTTGTTTATGAGTTCTTTTCGGTGATTTTTTATTTGTGCAACATATGTTCTCTTCTTTGAATTCGTTGTAGAGCATTTGTTGCAAACGACTTGCGTGCATTTTATCAGTGATGCCAACTCAAACTACTTTTAGGGATAACTAACTTTTTTTAATTTTCTTTTGGTTTTTTGCTCAACTCTTTTATCTTGCATTTCACTATTAATAATTTTTACAGCAGTTGGCTTATAGTTTACTTTCTACATAAAGAAAAACCGGAAATTATTCTTAGTATGTACTCGTGAAGGCAAATGGTAGATTATTAAGTACGAAAACGTTAAGTGGATTAAGAGAAGTCTCTAGAATATCCTTAGGAGTAGGTGGTAGATCTAGCTACTTATCAAAGTAAAACTAAACTAAAACTAATCAAATCTACCTCTAAGGCAGATTTTGGGTTGACATCACTGCTACTAGGGCTGTTCATCCAATTTTCTTTTTTTCAAACAATTTGTTGGCAACTGTTTGCGATATGATGTTGTTGATGTTGCTGTTAGTTGTTTTGTATTTGGAATCGCTTTGCGTGTGAAATCGTTTGATGTTGAGTTTTTATAACAAAAAGTCTATAAAGAAGAAGTTGCTGCATAAAGACACACCATTAGAAATGCCTTATTTTTTTTGCATAACCCTATATTGTTTTGTTGCAAACGATCTAGAAAGACATGGAAGAGGTCAATTTATGCCATTTATTTTTTAATTAATTTAAAAGACTTTTAGTTTTTGCAAGAAATATGATGAAAAAGGGGAGTTGTTTTATTAATAAAAAATCAGCCCTATTCGGACATACAATTTTAATTAAAAAAAATCTTTAAATTATTGGTTAACATAATTTACTTATCATAGAGATTTTCAACTAATAATCTGTTTATCATCATAAATTATTTGATATTTTCTTAAAAGACTTTAGAATTCTGTTTATATTTTATCTATTTTCAAAAATCTCTTCATAAATCTTATTTCGTTGCTTTTTCCTGTAGTGTCCATCTCTCCAAAATGCTCGTTTTTTGTTTGGTTTTTGATTCTCTTATTTATTTGTTATTTTGTCGTTTGCATTTTGAAATCATAAATTAATTAAACAATTTTAATATCGTGATTAAGAAAAAATATGTGTCATGCCACATGTTTTTATTAGAGTTTTTATGTTTTGCTTTGTATTTTGAGATATTTTATGATTTTTTATTATTTATTTGTTTATTTATTTACTTTATTTTTATTTTTTTGTTATAAAAAGTATTTATTAAAGATTTTTATTAACCACATTGAAATAAAAGTGGCATAATATTTTCTGTTATGAATTGGTATATTATTTCTGCTGTATTCGAAAGTAATAGTCATTGTAGGGGTTCTTAAATGGTACAGAGAAAATTTAAATCAATTCATTATTTTTTAACCAAGAATTAGAACAAATATAAAATATTTAATAAAAAAAAACTATCGATAACTTTTTCATATGTCTATTAATGCATTCGCTAACATCAGATATGAATGACATAAATATTAAGAAATCAAAAGCTTCTGATGTTTAGGGACCGAAAATTTATTGCGATCTTTGCTACCTTGAACTAGTTTTTTTGAAGCGTCTTCATTTTTAAACAGACGTAATAAATACTTCACTTAGTGTGATCGTCTTTTCATTTATGCCACCCACATTTGACTGAATATGGAATACGAAATAAATTTTATTTAAGAGCAAGTCGACCACATACAAAAAAAAGTTGAAGATGCTAATCGGTGATAGTTGGGTATTTATCTCTAAGTTTACTGATGTACTGTCTCAATTTTTAATGTGTTTCCGTCTTTAATATAACAATTTAATATTGCAATGGAATGTGCCTTAATTAATTTAACGTCATTACCAACAGGCTGTCTCTTCCCCACAATTAAATTTTTTGTGAAAGAACTCATCCACCCAAGGCTGGCTTGGCCGGTGGATCGCACTACACATGTATAACAGAGCAAATTTGCTCGTTAGTTTGTTATTTATTATTACTTGTAATTTGGAGTTTGCACTACCCATTTATACTACTATTTTTAACGACCACTACATCCTTTATCATCGTGCCAATAACCTACTTTCCTGATACTAGATCTGCTGTAAAATTTAAAAAAATAACTGCCAAGAGATATTACTAAGGCTCAATTTCAGGAAGCCCTGGCACTACTGTCAATATCTGCAAAAATTTTATTAATCTATTAAATATTCGTGTGCAGATATTATCTTGGTGACTATGAAATATAGAAACAAATAAAACTGTTGTTCTGTCATTGTAGCAGTTCATTCACATTTACTTTGTGTCTTTGTATTTTTAAACGATTTGAAGTGCATATGAACGTATGTATATATGTCTATATGTATACGTAGATATATATTGATACGTAAATTTTTCTTAATTTTCTATAGAATTATTTATAAATTAAAAAAAAAAACAAAAATTAATATTACGAAAGTAAGTAAAATTACTTCATTTAAGAAATGCTATTATTTGGAGCATGAAAAAAATGTGCAAATATTTTTAAAATAACCGTTATTTGTATAGTATGTACTATATTTTTGACCAAAAAACTGGAAAAACGAGAGCTGGGATTACTCAAGAGAACAGCGGCTTTTTAACTGTTAAACAATTATTTTTAAAATTCATATTTATTTATGCAAAATGGTGGTGCAAAATGTGACTAACAAAGTATTTACAAAATTAAATTAAGGATAAATGACAGAAAGATCTGAATAGCTGGTGAATTTCGTTCTCACTCACCAAGAAAAAGTAAAGGGAGAAATCCCAGTTCCTAATAATATAAAATTGTGAGTTAAATAGATGATATTTACATACAACAGCGTAGTACCGATCAAAGATTGCTGAAGATGCAACCGTAGCTGGTTTCGAAGATGCATTACACTCGTCTAGTATCGTACTCGATTTTCATAATATTCTTAACAATAATCACATGAACTAAAAAGCCAGACAATATTAATTAAAACAGGAATTCGTATATATAAATATAAATGATAAATGCTATTTCTAATATGTTTATTTTATTCAAACTTATTATTCAAGCTTATGGATTGTTTTTTTTTGCGTTGTGTGGATAGTTTTTATTTGCGTTGTGTGGCATCATCAGGAAATTATTATTGGTTTTT
>NDXZ01008471.1:0-15565 GCA_003055125.1 Paykullia maculata | reverse complement strand
GGAACGTATGTACCGTGTAAAAACAGGATTGGGTGTAATTGACTGGTAATCAATTTCATTCATAAAATCACTAGGCACGCGTAAACAAAACATGAGCAAAACATGTAATCAAAACAATTTACTCATTCGTATCTGTATTTTTATTCATTCATTTCCTAACTATAAATATAGGTTATGAATAACTAGTCATCAAATATTAGTATAGCGACATATACATATTTATTAATCTATATTTATTTCCTTATCATGTTTTTCGCTATTTTCATGTGTAATGTTTTTAATAGGCTATTTTTGTTTTTATTTTTAAAATTCAGTTAACAGTTCTTTGAAATATGTTTAAATACTTTCAATGGTTATTCACATTTAATGAATTTTAAAAAATGTATTTATTGTCATTGCAGGTTGTTAGAATGTAAATATTGTAGATATGCAGAACACAAAACAAAATTTTAAAATATTTTTAAATTTTAAATCTCATAGGAAATCATATATTTATGTGTTAATTACAACATACATTTTAGCTGGGAGGTAAAAAAAAATTAGGCTTGTCATATAATTTTTATTTTTGTTAGTTTATTTTGACCATAAAGCCAGTGTGCGGGCCAAACTGTGCAGGACAAATTTTAATAAGTTTTGACATAACACACATTTCATAATTGATGGGTTTCTTAAATTTTCAGAGAAATATTTTTTTTTTATTTTAAACAAAAAATGAGATCTTGCAAGAAACACATAGGTAGCAATGTTTCTGTTTATTAAAACTTCGGCTAATAGAACAGACACCTTGCTCGAGAGCTCGGGCTATCCTGACTTACAGACCTGCTGACTGCACAGCAGCTTACCTGACAGAATGTGCTGACCAAAGTCTTTCACTTGCACAAGCATTAGCCAGGACTCCATCCTCTATTACTAAGCATGTATTAATTTAGTAATAATCATAAAGGTGCAAAGTTCAAGGGTCCGAAATAAGTACGAAGATAAATATCAGCAATAAGTTGACTCCTTTTCTTGCTAATTCAAAATTCAGGTGACAACCGCAGCCACCACGTGCAGCCCGAAGAGACCTCACAAATAACCAGTCCAGGACAAGTCTTGGGGGCTTTATGGTTCCCGTCGCACCAGAGAGATTCTGGTGAAACATCACTTTGGGCCCGTACGTCTGAGGCTTGGCAGGCCTCTTTTCCCCGAAAGCAATAGCACCATGACGTCAAAGTTAGCAACAAGTACAATCAGGTTTTTTTTTACAAAAAAAAGCAAAAGTCTAAAATAGAAACAGCTTTTAGAAAGTTAGCAAATACACATTACAAAAAATATTAATGTGGTTGTTCAGATAGAAATGATCTCTATCACTACTAGTGATAACTCCTTGTAAAACATTAGGAATTATAGATCTGAGACTGAGTCTATGATATGTGAAACGTGTACTTCACTTTCACGCAATAAATTTAACATTTAAATAATTAAAAATGTTTCGTATAATTTTATTATTTCTTTTATCTGCTTGATGCTTTAACGTTTGACAAAACACTTAGGCCGAAATTCACTGTCATAAGTCAACTATTTGTAAACTAAAATGATTACAATTGTTTAACTAATACGGGTTTTTGGTGCCTTAACTAATGGTGAAAAAAATATCATTGGCTAAACCATTGTCAGTAGTAACTAATGACAGTGAATTTAGGCATTAATGGCATACAATTTAAGAAAAAAAAAGTAGGGTTAAATAAAAAATTTGGCTTAAAGGCCAAATTAATTAATATACCTACAAGGTTTTGTTGACGGTGATAATTGTTCTTTTTTATTATGATTATTGAAGTACTTGCTTTGATCAACAGCTGTCATGTGGTCTAACCTACTTAAAAGCTTTATAATGCAACAATAACACTGCTGCCAATGAATAGCTAAATCTAGTTTGTTACTTGAACTCTTTTTCATTTTAATATTTGTTCTTACTTTTATGACGATTAGACGGTTAACAGCCCTTTTTCCCTTTTTTATCTCGTTTTATTAATAATGTGGCAGAATAAAGAATTGTTTGCTTATACACTTGTAGTCATAATAATATATTTTCTTATTTTACCGCTTATTCTTTATTGGTAACAGATGCAGATGCAACAAAACCTTAAAAGAAATAAAAAAAACTATGACGGTACCTGTTTGTCTATGATTTAAACAGCAGTTGTACATAACGTACAATCAAACATACGTTCATCTCACTAAAATCAACAAAGAATTTTCAATACGTGCACCAGACAGGATGGATATGGGATCACAGACACCACTTTATCTTTACGATCAAACAAAAATATGTCAAACATATTATGAGACCTCTTTTAACTTTTGGATTGTAGGGGATTTAAGAAATACTACAAAATATATTTATATATATATATATATATGTACGTATGTATTCGTAGATTAGTTTTGTTTTATTAATTTTTTTTATTAACTTAAAAATTTTTATTTAAAAGAACAAACAAATTTTGTATAGACATTCTCCCCGGAAATCATTTTAATGTTAAAAAAACTATCAAAAGTAATAAAATCGAATTAAAATTTATCACCAAAAAGTTATTTTTAATGAACCGTTCACATATATTCTAATATCCTAGTTATTTGGCTGGAGTTTTTCATAATTGTTTAAACATAATATGAACTATGAAAACCATTGATAACAGTGGCTAAAATTAACGCACTTTTATTTACCTGTTGTCATCACTAATATCCAATCAATTCGCTTAGATTTTTGTATAAGTTGTAGAGTATAACAGTTAAACACTGACATAATTGTCAAATATATTGAAGCATATGCAAATAATGGTATATAAAAGGATATACCTGCACCTGTTGCCTTATTTAATAACGAACTCATACAAAACTAATATTTAATGCAATAATCCCATATATGTAAGTGCTAAGCGGTATACATGTTAGTGTTAGTGAGATTTAAATAAACCAAGAATCAACCGTTAATTTCCCTAATTTTTTCCCCGTCATCACTGTTGTGTATTAAACACTTAACTCAGATAGAGTGTGAAATTTTTATAAAAAAAGAATTTAATGACAAAAAAAACATATTTATATTGCAAAAATATGTTATGTGAAAATATTTCTTATTTTATTATCGTAAATTTTTTTTTTCAATTATCAACCCCCCTCTAAAATGAAATCGGTTTAAGGTGCTGTACTAATTTAACTCGTTAGTGGTAATTTTTATTAGAAAATATCGTAGGCTGTTTTTTAAAATACTCTATTTGCATTTGATACACATTTTTTACACAATCATGGTGATCTGTTTAGTGACATTTTGAACCACCAATCTAAGGTGTATGAGATCAAACTTCAAACTTTTATATAACTCTATATATTCTCTATCTGTATAAGGTTTTATGAAAATCAAACTGTGCTTTAAAAAACTGCAGATTTATTTTAATTTTAATTTTTTTATTTATTATCCTTTTTTCTTTTCGAGAACTCCCCACTGTGCATCATTATCAATCAAACCAAAGGATGTAGAGAAGCTCAAATGTATAATCAGATGTTGTTTTCTATTTTTAAAATCTGCTTTAGTGAAAATCAATTAGTTTAACAATATAAATGATTGTATTTTTACGAGTCGTCCTTTAGGACGTAATAAATTTTTTATTATTGCCACAGATTTTTGTGGCAATAATATCATGGTAATCTTCTATACATATGTATGTATTGAAGTTTATGTCTTGTTTTACTTGGTTTTATACTTAATTTTTATTTCTTTCCTTTTTCGTAATCGCTGTCCTTTAAGATCTTGTAATACACATTTGAAAAATAATGTCTTTCTTTAATACTTATTTATATCCTTGTGTAGATATCATAAGGTGTTTGCAGATGCATGCTCTTGTATTTAATAAACATTTTTTACTGCTCTTTGAGTTCTTTCAGTTTCAATTACATATGTACATGCCTATATAAAATATACATGTTTCTACACCCTACATTAATTTAACTATAGGTTGCGTTTAAAACACTAAAAAAATAAATAATCCCACAATAGTTCCTTTAGTATATGGATCGGGTTAGATCCTCTTAAAATAGGCCATGTTCTTTCGTCTAAACTTTGTAGTAACAGTACAGGCCACAATTTTTAACACATTTAACCCTAGAAAGATAAGCTTACGTCTGCCAGATGAATACCTTTTTTATTTTACTTATTTTTGAGTCGTTTGTTGTAAGAGAATGTTCCTGTTTTTTTTTTTTTTTTTTTTTTTTTTTTTTTTTTTATTATTATTTTTATTTTTATTGACAAATACTTTTAAATTGAAAAAAACTCAGTAAATAAATGATCTTAATAAAAAATATCAAAAATATATTTTTCGATATCCCTAAAAGGATATTAAAATGCGTAGGTCTTTCATACATATCATTATCTTCAATGTATACAAAATAACGTTTTTTATCTAGGGTTAACCGAAATTGATTATAAATAATTTTTTGAGCCCAAGCATAATCTCAGTACAATTTGATTTAATTTAACGGGTTTAACTGAAATTAGACCCGACGTCGCAAATCGTCTTAACGCCAGAATCGCAACAAATATGTTTTATATAAAAATAAAATTAAATTCTATCTTTGAATGCTGGTGTAGCGTACATTATAAGCGAATTTAAATTACAATAACTTTCTTATTTGTTCTTTCTTTTGTTGTGTCTTTTTTAATTTCACTTCGTTTATCTTAACTGTGTGTGTCATTTACTGCTGTTTTATTTATTTTAAAGCATTTTTAACACTGCATGTTACTCATTTTGAACCCAGCATGTTTAGTGGATGACCGATCAGGCTTAGGCCTCAAAATTTTTTTTCTTAATTTTTGGTTCTCCTCTGTTGATATTTTGTTGGTTAAGTACATTTGGTTTGGTGTGTTGTTGTCTGGCAGTACAAGTTGGTTTTTTTTTTTTTGTTTTTTTGCTGGGTGGTCTTGGTTGACCTCCACAGACTTTTTGTCTTTTAGGTTTTGTTTTTGGCCTTTAAGATCTTAGTTTTTGGCCAGTTTGGTTTTGCATCGTTAATTGTTTTGACTTGGCAATATTAACTTAAGTATCACAAGATTTGTGTGTGTCTGTTTTGGTTAGGTCGTATGATTCCACATGTTTTGATTATGCTAATGGAAGACTTCAAGAATCCTTTTTTATCTTTTTCTTGTAATGATGAAGTCGTTGTGCAGATAAAAAAATTATGTTTCTGTTTCGGTATTAATTAACACAATAGTTGAATGTATGTTCATGCCCAGTATTATTAAAAATTATGTCTAATATTTATTAATACATATCGTTAGCTAAAATTCAAAAAGGAGAAACTAAAAATAAATTCAAACCCGATATTTTGAGTGATTATTATGAATGTCAATAAACTACATATCTTGACAAAATTTTACACTTCTGAATTCAAAAATAGCGCTTTTATTAACAAAAGGGACATAACTACAAGTTTCATTCCATTTTACAAAAATTGTTGCTTCTCCTGTAAAATTATATTTTTTTAGTTACGCTTATTTGCATTTTAGCTAACGATATTCTAAAATGTATAGCCTTTCCGACTGATTAGAAATATAAAAATAATATTTTTCATAAATACATACACTTAACGGAATTTTATATTTTTTATCTTTGATACCTAATTTTATTTTACTTATGAATTAAGGAAAACTTTTTAAATATTATGCCTGCGCAAAACCTCCTAAGATGTGGTTACGGAACATGATCACAGAATAATTAAAAAATACTATTGTCACTCAAATAATTCCCATAATTGGAACAAGCATATGGTTGTAGACATTTTTTACGCCAATACCAATATCATATACTACATACATCTGTGTTGGTATTTGGTTTATTAAAATGTATTTATTGTAATTTATTGTATTCAAAAAACTCTTGTACATAAGTATATTTATGTACATATGTACATAAATGTGTATGTATGAACATAATATCTTTGCTATATATGTATCCTTAGACCTTTTTTAAAAATGTTTAGGTTATTAATAAAATTCAACTTTTAACAATCTTCCTAGAAAAGTAACTAATAATCCGTTTTCTACGAATTCGAATATTTTCGCATCATAAAAAATATATAGAATATGAATAAAATTTGTCCAAAATTGTTTCGAAAATAAACCATTCACTTTCCTTAATAAACTAACACAAAGCCAATAGCAAAGCACGTTAAACTAATTGTTGCACAAATGTTACCTACATATAAAAGGTACAAGGTCATTAAAATAAAGTAACATTGTCCTTAAAATATGTCATATAAAAGAGAAAAATCACAAAAATTCAATCGGTCATTTAACCATAATAAAATCCGCCAAATACTTAAGTACTCTGGGTCATAAAATTGTAAACGACCTTTTTACACACCAAGCCGCTGACATTCTTCCAAAACTAAACGGGTGAGTTACGCCTCTTGCTTAAGGAAATGGACAAGAAAAAACGCAATGCCGTGAAAAAAAATTAAGGAAAACAACGAAGATATTAATAAAGAGAAATATTTGTAAGAGAAGTGTGTTTATGACCGGCTATAAATTTAACAATTGACAGATCATATTTGAAATTGGTTACACTTAGTAAAATACAAATGTATTTTCGTATCTATGTACATATGTACATGCAGTAAATTTTAAAAACTTGCAAATACGAAATATATTTGCATGCATTTATATTTAAAATATGTACATATGTATGTATGTATATAGTTTCTAAAGTTTCCACACTATTTTTGTCGTTGTTGTCTTTGCATTTTAGTAGTTACAGTAGTAAGAAAAAGTATAGAAAGATGTGCTACCAATATGTTTTATATAGCTGAACACTTTTATGACACATAATAAAATAAAAAACAACAACAACAAAATGACTTTATCGTTGTACAGCGGTTCAGGTAATTTTGGGTTACACGTTTCGTGTTTAATTGTTTTTGTTATTATTGAGTATAGTGAACAGATTTATTGATGTATGTATAAGTAAGTCTGTTTTCTTTAGGTTTTTTTCAGCTCAACTAAAGGTTTTTGTGCAAATTTTGTTTACACCCTAAACGATAACAATGGGAAGAATATTTAGTGTGTGCCCATATCTGCAACAGAAAAAAAATACGTTTAATGTACAATAATAAGAGCCACGAAGGCTACGGTATTAACTTCTTTCTATCTGAAAAAAAATCTATAAAAAAATGTTGTATATGTACATACATATTTACTCATGGTTTTGTCTGCCATTTTTAACTTTATTTTATTTTTCATTTAAGTTATGCATTTTCATAAAATAATTTTTTTTTTTTTAAACAATAAAAGACTAAAAATTCATAATTTTCTTTGGGAAAGTGCAGGCTTAGAGGCAGCTTTTGACTGCTTTAAAGATCTGAGGCTGTTTTTGGAAAAGTGTTTAAAAATAATTTTGTGTGTTATTTTATTGTCGCTTTTTATAAATTTTTTTCGCAAAGTGATGCCAACCTGCTTTGTTGAAAGCTGTCATGAAACTTAATAAATTTTCTGTTCTGTTTTCGTTTCTTCAATCGGCGATTATGGGTAGGCTCTAATCTGGAGCTAATTAACTACTCAACCTTAAATATATAAATAAATGTTTTATTTTAATTAGTTATTAAACTTATTTATTATACATATATTAATGAATTTTATTTTGGCTTAAAGTTCTTATATTTTAAACGTGTGATATGTTAAGAATGTAATGTTACATCTAGTTGATGAAGCATGCAAATTATTAAGGGAAAATGCGACTATGCAATATGCATACTGTGTTATCCAACGGATAACCAATTGTAAAATAATATGTGATAAATGACAGGAGAATAAATATGGTCAATTGTAAATATGGTTCTGTCTCACCTTAACATTAATTATATGAGAGAGCAAGTTCCAGTTGCTATTTCTACAATATTGTAGATTATATAGATGAAATTTACATTCAACAGTAGTACCGATGAGAGTGCTGACTATAAAATCGTAGCTGGTTTCGAAAATGCATTCCACCCGGCTAATATCATATGGGAAACTGAATTTTTAAATAAAATAATAACATTCTCAATATATCACATATTTAAAATATAAGAACTTTAAGCCAAAATAAAATTCATTAATAAATATTTTATTGTTTAAAAAAAAACCTATTAAAAAAACTTTTTTTGTGCGACAAATAACAGTCGTCTAAGGCGACTATGATAACATTAACAACATCTATTTAGCTTATTGGAGTAGACACTGTTATTAATGTAATAAATTAATTGATTTTTTTCATTAGACGCACAATTATACTTGCATCTTAATATTGCCTAAATTAAAGCCGTGTGCTTTACATTTGTTTTTAGTCATCTAAACGCGACAAGCATAGTTAAAGAGCATATAACGACCGACAAGCCCAAATATAAACAATAGTTATTTTATTCTCATAATCATTGTAGTGGCGAGAACGTGATCGAAGTGTGTTACACGTTTTAAGCGTTAAAATGACAATGGGTGTTTTAATTCGTTACAAGTTTTTTTTTTACCAAACAAATAACATGATCTTTACCATTTAATATTAAGTGTTTAACGATCGTCTCGTTCATACTTTTTAACCCTGTGGTGAGTGTATTTGATACTAATTCTGCATGTGATAATTTTATGAACATGAATATCTGATTTTTGCAGATGTTTTACTTGGTTATTTTATAAAGGCTCTTGAATTAATTGGCGAAGAAGGTCAGTCAGTATACAATGTGTCTTGGTAGTCAGTGAGTTGGTTGGAGTGCTAACTAGTCAAGTTCTTAGTTTATGTGTGTGAGTTTTTTTTATTCGAATATATGGTGATTGTTGTCTGTTAAAAACCGTGAAATGAAATCCTTTTTCAAGGCTTAAATTTTGCAAACAATGTCTTTGTAAGTGCAACTTTCTTGTTGCAAATGGTATTTTTTTCTTTTTCTTATTTTGTTTTTGTTTTTAAGTTTCACACAGCGAAACCACACGCTTCGTTTTTGCGTTTATCCAAAAAAGCCACCAAACTCTGATAACAATATTTCTTTTTTCTCTCTGTCACTGGTTCTCTTTTCGATCTTCGCTAACTGTCACATATTTACAGTTCAGCCGACCATGTAATTGTAATTAGTTACGACAATAGTTGACTTAATTAAAGCGTAACTTTAAGCCACATTGTGGCCTCCAGCAGACTTTAAATATTCTCGGCATGATATCGTGTATAATATCACTCGTCTTGAAGAGAGAGAGAGAGAGTAAAGAAGACATTTTTCTTATGTTGACTCCGTTGTCACAGTCAAAGTCGTTATTTTCGTTGTTGCTGTTGGTGTTGATGTCATCACTTTCATTATGCTCAGCGGGATAAAGTGTTTATTTAAAACGCGTACGCGTTTTCGGCATACGGTCAGATGCTTACCGCTATGGATCCGTTTGTTTTATTTTACTTTTTAACAACTTTTTGATAGGCCAACAAATTTTATCTCTATTATTTTTTGATTGCTGCTTTTGTTCCCTAGCTTCTGTTATGTACTAGATATAATTTTTGAAATTTGAAACAAATGCACTCAAATATAAATAATTTCATATTATTTTCGTTAAAAAGAAGAGGGACAGGTGTGTGACACTTTTTAAAAATCCTTTTCAAATTAACAATGTAATACAAAACTAGTAAGAGCGCTATATTCGGCTATGCCGAATCTTATATACCCTTCACAACGTTCTCTATGTGTGTATATTAGTACATTTTTTTCAAAATACACAAACATTTTTTTTGCTTTTTTTCCAAATATAAATCATATTTGTGTTAAAAAAAATAAAAATTTTTTTTTGCTAATATCTCGAAAAAAAAAAATTTTTTTTTTGCTTAAAAATCGACAATTTTTTCTTTAAAATTCCCCAAAAGACATGTCTTACACATATATATAATAGTTTGAAGTAAAAAACTTTAAAAAAGAGGCCTTTTTTTGCTTGTATCTCAGCCGGTTATTGATGGATCTTGCCAGTTTTCAACACTGATTTTCTCGAAAGCATTTCCAAAAGTTTGATACCATAAACAATCCTATGTAACTTATGGGAGCTACGTAAACTTGATTTCAACATACACACGGACAGACGGACAGACGGACAGACGGACATGGCTAAGTCGACAGTAACAGCTGGGATCCTTAGAAGATGTGTTAAAATACAAGCATCACGAAAATGATTTTCAATAATATTCAAGATGGTGGCAGGGAAAAGATATTTCATATCTATATTCGAATATCCGGCTCTCACTTTCTAATTTAGTGGTTTTGTCAACGTAAATTTATATATATTTTCTTTATTTTTATTAAATTTAGTGTCATAACAAGGGAAACCGTAATATGCAAAATGCATGTTTTTTCCTGTGCAAGGTATTGAGACGGAGATAAGGTATTTATCCGTTTCAGAACTTTTTATAAATTTTGGCATCGACCTGTATATTTTTGCATATTTTACACGTTAAAGCATTTTTTTTTGCATATATCCGTTTTAAAAGAATTTTTTCAGTCTTTTTCGAATTTCTTAGAGCATATTTGACTCTTTTAGTAAATATTTTGATATTTTGAAAACAATTTGTTTTTTGTATGCTTACAGCTTAAATTGTGTTTAAGGAAAAATTTTATTTTGTATAGAGTATTACAGCTCATATAGAGTTTAAAACATTACCAAGATAAAATATAACAATATAATAAAAATATTGTCTTATTTAATTCCAAAATCCGCCTCCATTTAATCTGACATCTAATATATAAGTATATAGAAGTTTAATTTATATGTAGCTAAAATTTTGCTATACTTTAAAGGCCAAAGCTGACTTTCACTTATAAAATAAGTTTTTATAAATTAATTTTAATAATGATTTTATTTTTACCTCATTCACATTTAATATCACTACCACGATAGCAACAAAATGTAAAAAAATTACGAAAAATTATGAATGACTGTGGGCTATTGGTAACGACCCACAGCAGTAATAAAACCAAATAAGTGATTTATAAAAAAAGAAAAACTGTAAAAAATATTCTTAAATAAAAAGCTTAAGTCAAATGCGACATGAAGCACTCAACGAATCTGGTAAAGCAACAAGTTTTATAGTTAAAAATATGCGAATGTGACGAGAATGTATAAAAAATATTTTATACTGGTAGCTGGCCCAGGCCATCAAGTATCTTAACATTAATTCAGCAAATACTATATACTGCTCTATGGACATGCATATGTTACGATAAACATATGTATGTATGTCATTGAGAGATGGCGCACAGTAAGGGCAACAATTAAGTTGGTATCAACGACTATGAGTATAAGAATAAACCGCTTGAACAACAGCAGCAGCTACAGTAACAGGATAAATAAGGTAACAAGTAAGTAAACGGTTGCCGCTAAAGTAGAGTGTTGAAAAATAAAGAAGCTTTAAAAAATTACCGCCCAGACGCATCACTAGTTAGCACACAGAGTGAGTGGGGCATCAAAGGATGTCTAAGGCACCAAGCACATGGCTGCTGTAAATAAAAACACAAAAGTTAATATGTGCATGTGTTGCTGTAAGTTGCAACAAAATATGACTGGCGGCCGTAATGAATGTACGAGTAAATGATTTTCGTTCTGTCGACCATACCGATACCAGCCAGCCAGACAACTAGCGTCGTTACCAACAACATTAAGATATACCGGCACAAAGAGGGGCTTTGAATTAGATGGATACACGGATGAACTCGTGGTTATACAAACATTTACTATATATATGTATGTATGTAAGAGTATGCAGTTACAATTTGCCCAACAGCATGACACTTACTACACACATACATCCATACCAACCTTTATACTTAGGTACATGCCATATATACGCTAAAAAAAGAAACAGACAAAAATGAATAATAATCGCATAAGAAAAAAATAACATTACCCATGCAAAACTAAGCAAACCATGTCATATTTCCAGCCGGCTGGCTGCATATTTAGTTATGGATGCATATGTGGCATCATACAAATTAAGATTCCTCCTTTCTTTTGTATGAGTGTTGTTGAGTGTTATGGCACATTTTTCTTTGTTTCTGCACTTTTTTTTTAGTTTAAGTATTTGTGAGCGGCAAAACTTATGACTGAGTAATTGCTGCCGATATTTATGCGAGGAAGCGTTTTAGCAGTCAATATCAGTATGTTTGGTTTAATACAAAAAAAAAATGTAAATAATGTAATGCAGCGGAAAATAAAAAACAAATCTATTAACCTGTTACTAAATTAGCAATAATTTTACATGTTAAAAGTTTTTATATTACAAATTTTCAAAACTTAAATTTTCGGAAACTTTTTTTTAAAAGATTTATATTTTGAACTTTTTGGATCTTAACTATAAAAGTTACAAAATAAATTTAATTTAAATGCGTCTACAGCATTTAAATAATAGCTGTAGTGATGGCTAATAAGATATGTAAATGCCTGTAAAGACATTTTTTATACCATAAACATCTGAAGTCTAAATGAAAAGTTGACAATCTGGTATCTTTAAGAACAGAATTGCAAACATTTTGCGAACCTATCACCTTTAAAACAAGTTGTTTAATTAAAGTTCAAAACTGCAACCCCTTCGTCCATTTGGTATAGAATTCTTTATGTTTAATAAGGCATTTCTTAAATTTCGTTCTAAAAAAACTATTAGATTATCGTTTTTTTTTTTGAATATTCTTGATTCATACAGACCTGCTATGAAAAAAGATGGGAGTTTAACTTAAAAATGTTGCTTAAAAAAATACATTTCACTGAAAGAGTTTTAAAAAGTGCAACTTGGACAAACTTCGTGTGTATGTTCTGTATGCTTCTCTCGCCTCTTAAAAGGTTAACCGAACAACTGAATTTGCTGGTGATAAATGTGTGTGTGTGTGACCAACAACAGAAACAAAACAAAATGATATTTTGTTTAAGCTTTGTTACATGGCTAAATGATTCTCTTCAATGTAGTAAATGATGTTAGTCCATCATGACGACAACAACGCTGATGATGGGTTTTCGCGCATAGCAAGGCATAACATCACATTCAATAAAGCAGTGTATTTGCTGTCTTTTGGAATGTAAATCATTCGTTAAGTGCTCGATTTAGGTGACCGTATTTACGTTTACAAAGCAGTACAATACAACACAGACTGCATAAGATAATACGTGCGCGCATGCGTACAAACAACAATTGAAAGTTACAGTGATGATTTGTTGTTTTTGCTTTCGTAGCCAGTAAGTAAGAGCACACGCTCTATGACGAAAAGTACTGCAACGCACATAACTCATCGCACATAATGAGACTGTAATAATTCATTGTATGACTGTAAAAAATCCTTGGTCAGGCTAAAACTACTACTTGTAATTCATCATTGCTTGGCCAAGTTACTTGTGGAAATTTAAGTGCAAATTGTCCAAACGACTGCAGTAATATATTGCTATGCAAACTGGCCAAACGACCAGTCAGCCATTCATCCATCTATCCATTTATCTAGCTATCTTATAATGTTGATACATACATCAATGCCCCAACTCTCAGCCATAGTCATAGTCGTACTTAGGAAAATCTTTTTACATTTATTTCTTGCAAAATCCTAGCTTGTGTAAGTTGTCTGCCTTCTACAACTACTATTACTACTATTTTTAAAGTTAAGTCAAGTTTTCTTTTCACAACAGCTAAAGCTGTTGCTACTATTACAACTACTGCTAACTATAATTAACTATAATAAGCATAATTACTAATGCACTCGTATGCGAATACTTCTACTAAGCCAACATCTGTGGTTTATAGTGACTTTTTTTTAAAAAATTTGTCTTTCATTTGTAGCGGAAAGTTAAGGAAAAAATTAAAATGTATGACAAAGTGCGTGCAGTTATTCTTTGCCAGCTAATGAGTCTCGACAATGTTAATATTTACGTACTAATTACACGCAATGAATGATATCGATACTTTAATTGAGCGCAAAAATTGTAGTAGTAAATTAATCTTACAAATACCTTAACATTAAACTATCTTATCAGCCGCTTTTCGCTTACTTGGTCAGTCGTTTTACGTATATAGTGATGCTTATAATGATGATGACCACAATGCTAAGGAGTATAAATGTATGTACGTACGTATCTGCGTCCAAGTATTATTTAATATGTGACCAACATTACTGATCATGATGCTAAAAAGTTAAGATTGAAACATACATTTTAAATACAGAAAAAAGAAGAAGAAGAAGAACAAAAAAGCGTAAATTTTTTAAACTTCTAAATTATCTTTAATAGCATAAAGTATTCTTGTTGTGTGGCATTTTTAAAAGAATATTTTTAATAAAAATTATATTGTGGACTTTGATGCCTTAAAAATTAATGATATTAAATAATATGTAGATTTTAATTTGTTTCTAAATAATATGTGTTCAATTTTATTTTAAATTAATTATTTATAACAAGTAATTACTTAATGTTATTAGAGTAATGACTTGCCAAGTTTTCATTTGCAAGCGGTCATAGTAATAACTTGCTTCCTCTGATATCAACGTGATAAAATAAAAAGTTGAAATGACAATGTATAAGTACTTAGTAACGATTCAGTATTTTAGCACGGAAATGAACGTTTTCGGTAATATAAATTTTAATTTAAAAAATGTTAAAACAAAACTTTAAAGGTGGTTTCTTAATGTTTGTTACATTTTTTGTTGTAACCGTTTGATTACTTTGGCTTTTCACGATACAGGAAAAAGAGTTTTTAAGGTCCTTAGAAAGAATTTAATTTTGTCCTTAACTAGGAATTAGTTTTCTTTATAAAGTTATATATAGTGCTTTTTATTAAAATTTTTATAAACAATTTTAAATATTGAACCATTTTTACCTCAAAAGATTCATTTTGGATGAATGTAAATGAACTAAACAAAATAATAAATAAAACTTTAGTTAATAAAGGGCCTAGTTAAATGTTCAAGCCAATTCAATATAAGGCTATTCTTAATATTATTTAATCTACGCTTAGTTTTATTATTGTGAATTTTATTATAATAAAAGAATGTTTTTTCTTTTTTTGTTGTTGTTATTAAACAACACATGTAGTATTCCTAATTTAAATTCTCTCACTTTGTTGGGTTAAGTTTTTAACATTATTAAACAAAAAATAAACGGTTTAAAAAATAATTATATAATTTTTTATAACTTGACACCCATGTTGGTCTCTGTTAAATTATTTTATTATGTTTTTAAGGTTCTTTTTCTTCTTTCGTCTAAAATTCCCATACTTATTTTAACAATTATACTAAGTGTTGTATATAAAAGTGTCGTTGAACTACTATCTAACTTAACTCTATTCGTAATGAATTGTTAGTGTTAATATGATAGAGGTATGACATTAAATCTCTTTATTATCATAGACTTTTTAACTTGTACAAACCTTTTATGGTCATGTGTACACCGGCAAATTTTTTTAATGTTTTTTTGTTTTTTAGTTTTGGGTAGATTTCTTTAAGTTTGACCAACTAAATATTCTTTAATTAAAACTGGTTGGCCGTTTAGTTTGTATGTATGTATATTGTAGTT
>NDXZ01008468.1:0-13830 GCA_003055125.1 Paykullia maculata | reverse complement strand
CGTGTTCATATTTTGGCAGTCTCTATTAAAAAGTGAATGTGTATCATTAGAAATGTCAAATAAACGTATAAAAATCACTTTATCATGTTTAATTTTAGTTTTTGGACGTAAATTGACTTTATTGTTAATTTTTTTTCGAAAAAAAAACGTCCAGAAATAAGAATAATTCAGAAATTAGAATTTCCTCAAAAACAAAGCGGTTCTAGTTTGCGAGCGTCTACTGTATATGCGTTTTAAAAAAAATTTACTAATATACACACACAGATACACGTAGCGTAGGGTATATAAGATTCGAAATAGCCGAATATAGCGCTCTTACTTGTTTTTAACTTCAATAACATATTTTGCTGGAAAACTCTTCCAAGTGCTTGTATTGCAAATATTTTCTTCAAAAGGATTTTCATTGCTACACCGCACGCTACTAATACACAGTAGTTGAAGTAGAACAGTTAAAATAAAGTGGGACAACGAATATTGTGTGATGCATAATAATAAAAAAAAAGAATCATTTTGGTTAAGATTGAGCCACAAAACATGTGCTGCTCTACTCAACTTCTCTTAATTCAAGTAACCATTTTATTCAGCTTAATTAAAGATTTGTATGTATCATAAGGAAGCACCGCTAATAACCACCACAGAGTAAACAATATTGGAATCTAACAAATGATTTTAATAATTTGCAGCAAAAAAGAATTTAATTATAAACCTAACAATCATAAATGTTTTTAGTTTAAACTAATGTATTTAGCAGAACAAAAGTTTTTTTTTAATTTTATTTTATTTATTTTAATTGCCAGTAACTATGTAAATGGTGTTTCTATTAAAAGTACAATATATAATATATAATTTTGTATTAGAAGAATTGTTGTGTGTCATTAATGCTTTTATCTGATTTCGGACTTGTGGGCGTCCGGTTGGCTCGGATGTAGCGCTTTTAAAAGTCTAATTTTCGACCACTTTTTCAAGCATTTAGGGTCGCTCAATGTGTTCTCCTCTAAAAATTTGATCTTATTCGCATTAACCAAAGCCATCACAATAACCTGGAGAAAATTATCCAAAACCATGGGCACATGATCTTGGTTGCCAATTGATGATTTCGTCTGAAAATTAAACCTTTTAAAAATAATATCTTCGTCTTAAATCAAACTTAGAAAGGTTTTTTACTAAAAATTTTTATATATTTCTATAATGCATCTTCATTTTTCCTTTCAAGAAAAACATTTTTAAAATTCTCCTTTTTCCAACAATTTTTTAGGTTTGTTTTATAATTAACAACAATTTTGATATATGTAAAGACAGGAAAAAGGAAAAAACTGAAATAAAAAAAAATCAAAGAAAAAAAAAGCGCGTTCTGGTATTCATATACATATAAAAAAGTTGATTGGCAATATCAAAATTTGAAATTTTAAACTGAAGTTAAAACTGAAACTAACAGTTAAAAACATTTAAGAAAAGAAACAGCAAAAGGGAAAAAACAAAAAAAACGCGTTAATAATAAAATGCACATATTCATTGAAAATTTGTGTAAAATCCCTGCCAGTGGAAAGTGAATAAAATATTCATCGAGAAGATTCATTAAAATTTAAAGGTCGTACATAAATATACAATAGTTTTCACACACACCCAAACATAACTCAAGAAGAAAAAATTTTTAAACAAATACATGCATAAATAGTGAGAGAAAATAAACATAAAGGCAACAAGAACAAAGGACCAAATATTACAGAATTGAAAAGAGTGAAGAGGTTTATTTACATAGATGTTTTTATAAAAAATAAAAGACATTAACGAAACTTTTTTTTAACTTTTAAACTTTTAAGCCGACAAGCAATTTAATTTAGAGTAGCAATAAATAAGAGTAGGTAACATCTATTTTTTAAGTGTTTTTGTTTTTAGTTTTAATTTTTTTACTTTAAAAAGACAAACATTTTATAATACTGCAATTGTTCTGCAAAATTAATAAATTAAGAATATATTTACATTTTTGTAAATAAAGCTGTGCCAAATCTTACATACCCTTCACCATGTGTGGCCTATTTGGGTCAAATGGTCCAATTTTTACAAATATATCTGTATTTTATCTCAAAGCTTCAAAGCAATAATTATTTTGTGTCAGTCGTCTTTGTTTTTTGCTTATATCTCAGCCGGTTATTGATGGATCTTGTCAATTTTTAATACTGATTTTTTCGAAAGTATTTCCAAAAGATTTATACCTTATACAAGTCTGGATGATCTATGGGAGCTACGAAAATTAGATTTCAACCAAAACACGGACAGACGAATAAACAGGCAGACGTATAGATGGACGGATGGACATGGCTTAATTAACTTCCATATCTATAAGGATCCAGAATATATATACTTTATATTCAAAAGATTTATGTAAATCAAGAATATTTGAAAAATTCTAAAAATTTATTTATTAGATTTTTTCTAAGAGATTTAGTGAGAATTTTATTTAAATAAATCATTTGTTAAAATACTTTTATAATTCAAAGATATTTCAAAATATTTCTTAATTTTAATTTTATGAAATATGTAAATATATTTTCTTTAAACTCTAAACTTTCTTGAAAAATATAGAAAACAAATTTATTTTATATATATAAAAATTCTTATAGATAAAAAAAATGTTCTATTAATTAGTAATAATATAAAATATTCTTTAATTCTTTTCTTAAATCAAGATCATTTTTTTGATATTCTACAGATAACGTTGCTAAAAAATCCGCTTCAATTTCAGTATTATTTAAAGTGTAGTTCAATATTTTACATAAAATTATGTCAAAATATGTAAATCTAAAACAAACTAACGTATACTTTTCATTGAAAAATGATGCAAAAGTAGTACTCTCTTACATTAAAAAAAAAAAACATATGAAATGTTCCTACAACATTTTTAATAAACATATGAAATAACATACAGCAGTTGTTTCGTGTGTAATATATGAGCCGTTTTCGTTGAAAGTGGTGTAAGTGCATTTTGATTCATATTGAAATATTTAATGTTTTGCACTTTTATAACTTGAGTAAATTTACTTAATACGAAAATTTGTAATGATAAAAACAATAACATTTTCAACAGATTGGCCCATAATCATAGTCATAAGCAAAGTGTACTCTAAGAGTCGTAAAGTATACTATTGTTGAAAGTATGCTTTTGGTATACTAAAGACGACTTAAAGTATACTTTAAGCATAAAAGTCTACTTTAAATTTAAAAATAGGTAAAGCTGTTTTTAACTTACCTTAAAAACAAAAAATCAAAAGGTTTTCGCAAAAAACAGCAGACCGATTTTTCAACAATATACAAAATCAGCTGAGCAAATTTCCCACTTATATTATATTTTGTTACAATTTTATGAAAACATTTTACTATTATGTGTTTGCTGATTTAGTTTAAAACATAATTTTTTTTTGACTATATTAGCAAAATAATTAATAAAAGGTTTTTAGTTTAAAGTCGTTTTTAAAAAGAACCGAGTTTAGTTTGTAACTATGAATACTGGCCATTGTTTTTGGGAAAAAGTTTAATAATAAAAAGTTCATTAATTTTATTCATATTTTTCAATAATTAATATTTTGTCAAAATAAACATACACCGCTTTAAAAAAAACGGCTTATATTTATTTTATTTAAAAATTAAAAACAATGTAGTATACTTTAATGAAAGAAAAATGTCTAAATTCTTCTAAATCGCGAAAAAGACATCATTGTTGCATGTCAAATTTTTCCGCAAATATATATCAAATTTCACAAATTCGAACAGAGTACTAATTAGGCTTAAAGCTTAAGTTTGCCATTCAAATTTGTATTCTAATTAAAAAACTCCCTTTAATACCCTTCACACATGTGGTAAGCGTATATGTATATAGGTTTGTCATTCCGTTTGTAATTTCTTCAATATTCATTTGCGACCCTATAAAGTATACATATTCGGGATCCTTATAGTCCGTCTGTCCGTGTGTATGTTGAAATCAAGTTTACGTAGCTCCCATAGGTCACCCAGGGTTGTATGTGGTATCAAACTTTTGAAAATACTTTCGAAAAAATCGGTATTGAAAACTTGCAAGATCCATTATTAACCGGCTGAGATATAAGCAAAAAAAATGACTGCCTCGTTTTATTTACTCAAAAATTATTATTTTTCGATTTTTAAGCAAAAATAATTTTTTTTTATGTTTTTTACAGAAAAATTATTATTAAAATTTTTTTTACACAAGAATTATTATATTTGTGGGTTTTGAAAAAAAATTTACTAATATACACACATATATACATATAGCGAATATAGCGCTCTTACTTGTTAGATCTAATTTTATGTCGTAAAAAAGAACGAATCATTTTAAAGTTCTGACAATAGTAGTTCCTACACATTTTAGCGTGTTACAAGTACAAAAGTGTACAGGTATTTGTTGGAAAAATTTTTTCTGTGTTGCAAGTTTAAAAAATGTATGTTTCGATAAAAATGTGTTTGTGTGTGATTTTGACTGAATGTGGAGATATTTTTCAAAAGCTTTCAACAAATAAGGATTCATTGAAATGAAACTGTACATCATGACCAATGTTGTTTTTGTTTTTTGTTAACTTTGTTTACGTTGTGTATTTGCTCCTTTTGTATATTTGCAATATTCTATTTACAAGAACACAAACCTGGCTGGACTGCCACAACTACGTGCCAGTTGTATAATGTTAACGGATCTCAATGGATTGTAAAATACCAACAGCAGCTACAGCAACAGCAACTAGTAACAAAATTAAACCAAACAGAAAAATATAAAATAAATAATACGACTACATGCAAACAAAATATAAATCAAAAACAAAACAAACAAAAAACGAAGAAAATCGGAAAAAAACTACTAAAAATCTTGTTTAAATAAATTCCATAAATGTAGAAAGAAAAGTATCTCATCAAATAGGGGGAATAAGATGTGCCAAGTCGGGGCAGTCAGTTGTTGGCACTGATGCTGGCAATAATGTTCGGATAATACTATGGGGTTGATAAATAACAGGCTGTAGGTAGTGTTTGATTCGATACTTTTATTCTTCTCTATGAAATGCTAAAATGATTTGTTAAATCAGTGTCTTATGCGGAGTAGGTAGCGGAAGAAAAAGGAGAAGGGAATTTCTACTGGACAAAGTGATGTCTTGTTGGTAGTAGATTTGTTTATTTAACAATTTTGCTTATTTGTTCGAATGTTTGTTCATTTGTTCACTTGTGTCGACTGCCAGTTTTACATTTTATTTGCATGAAATGCAACTGTAAAATAAGTAAGAGCATTTTTTCTGTGTTTAATCAACCAAAATGAAATAAACATAGGAACGGACAAATGAAAGGACTTTACATTTGAAATAAATAAACTGACAAATCCACAAACTAATGGATGTAAATATGAAGAAATAATCAAACAAATGACCAGCTAATGCAACTAAATGTCATTCATGAAAAGAAAAAAAGAATTAATGAAGACAGTGTTGATGATGTTGTCGCTGTCGCTGCCTTTATTTGTGTTAATACGTAATACTTGATAATGACTGCCAGGAAGCTGTTTCAACGTTGATGATGATGATGATGATGATGATTCAACTGCGACCGAAAGGGACACGTTGAGCCGACATA
Organism: Paykullia maculata; assembly: GCA_003055125.1. Classification (NCBI taxonomy): domain Eukaryota; kingdom Metazoa; phylum Arthropoda; class Insecta; order Diptera; family Rhinophoridae; genus Paykullia; species Paykullia maculata. Next base: position 8,208 of record NDXZ01008468.1, on the reverse strand, counting down.
AATGCAAACAATGTGGTGTATGGCAAAAGAATTGCAGCAAAAGAATCTAGAAAACGAAGTCCCAACATTGAATATAGAGCACGTTTCTGAAATGTTTGTTAAATGAACTGTAGTCTCATTACAAACACATTGCAGTCGGTATGTTAAGATGCGAATGCAAATAGATACGATATGGCACTAATACTACATATACTCATTGACATACACATAAACATTAAACCAGTAGTGATTACATAGAAAAGAGTTGATAGAAATAAGTTCCTGGACAAGTCTATGTCTGAATGTTAACAAGTTCTTGTATGTATGAAATACTATTACTAAACTAACACACACATTTGAATTTGCATAATATATTTATTTTATTTATTTCATATGCGAAAGAATTTTTTATATTTTTGTTTTTAAATCTCTTATACATTTAAAAGATAATTAGCTTAACAAAGTACTATCCTTACGTCTGTTCTCTTTTAATTTATCACAGAGTTGAAAGGCTATTGTGAAAATATTTTAATTTAAATATATATATGCAAGAAAAACAGTTTCATAAGACCGCGATTTTAACTTGAACAATAGCAGGTAACCTTTAATAAGCAATCAGCAACATTTTTCAACTTCTTTCTAAAGTTGTCATTTAATTTTGTAACTGTTGTATTACTTTGGTATATACAGTCCAGTTACAAATTTAGGTCAAACTCATTTTTTCCCCTTTTTTCGATTTTTAATACCAATTGCCTTAGTTTTACCTTTATTTAATTCTGTTTAGTTTGTATGTTTTTACTCTTGTAACACGAAAAGCTTACTCTTTAAATAGCAAAAGCGCCCTGCATGACTCACAAACGTGTGGGTAGAATAGGCAGCCGCAAAAGAGAATATATCGTACCCTTTGTTATTTCAAACTCAATCGAAGGTTTTAAGATATGTTAATTTAAGAAAATGTAAATTATTTTTTAAACCTCTTGAGATTGTATTGATAATTCGACTTAAAACTTAAATTTAAAATATATTAAGCTCTTAATTAAGAAAAAAAAAGCAATTAAATTTTAGCCGGCTATGGCGAAGCAAAAAGGAGTGTAAAAATTAACACTGATATGCACTCAGATAAAACTTCGCCATTCCTATTGTGTAAGCTGCGTAAAAACGGCCAGTGTGGCCAGATTGGCGGTGGCGCTGGTATTCCCGCGTAAGCACGGCTAAAGCTCGTCGGATGGGGGGTGGTTCTTGCCAGCTATCTGGTCACGCACGCACACAATAATAAAAATCATACCAGCTGTATAGAAAGAAAATAATAAAGGGATACGAAGTAACTGAAGCTACTCCCTGATTACATACACACCGTAGGCATGTTTGTAAGTAAATGTCAATGCTTACGTATGACATGATATTTATTTGCGATATTCCACTTTGGCGCATTTCTTATTTTTTTCTGAATATCTACATATGTAAGTATATATGTATGTATGTGTGTTCTTTTGTCCCCTTATGATAATTTAAAAAATAATATATCATTGGAAGCATCTTGATCATTTGATGGTTCTAGGTTACATGACGTCACATTTAATTGAATATAGGGTCCTCTATAGGATAAAAAGCCAAACATTTATAGGGCTTAATTTGCACATTTCAAAAATATATGTATATTGTTAGAAAAGGGTAAACTAAAAGAGTGGATTGGACTGAAATTATATCTTAAAGTTAGAGTTTTTGAATATGATATAGAATTAAAGCTAATTGTAAAAGCCAGCTGTAAATGAAATGTCATACGAAAAAAACTTAAGCGTATCCCTCCTTTTACTAGGAACATCATTCAATTAGTAAATTTAGCAACAAACAGTAGTTTTATATTATTACACTACAACCTGGTGTTTGTTGGCGCCGTCTTATACAGGGCAGTTTTTAACATAAGGGACGTTGTCTGAAATTATTAGTCCGTTAAATCTTATACGAGTATAAGGCCACATTCCCACAAGTAAAAGTCTGACTTCTTGTACACGGCAATTAATTGGCTGCTTTGGGTTCAGCTGCAAACCTTCACCTTCGATAGGACGCCTTTTGAACGTACAGGTATTTATAAACTGCTTTCAGAACGGCGGTATAATATTAAGCTATCAAATGCTAAAGTCGAACTTGAAGGAAAGTGTCTCGTGACCCATAAGCGTTTCTCCAAAATCTTAAATCTAATAAAAAATGCTGCTCGGATATCTTGTTGCAGGTTAATAGCAATTTAAAGTTCGAATATTGCCGATGATTTCCTAAACCAGTTCACTGCTTTTATAACCTCAGATTGAGAAGCAGTAACTTTTTAATATAAAGCGTTCTTACAAAATGATATAAAATTTTCTATTTTAATAGAATTTTTTTTTATATTTTAAAAATAATTCTGCATCTAAAAATTACTTTTCTTTTGCTTTATTTTTTCGTATTAATAGTTTATTGTTGGTAATTTTTGCTTACAATAAAATTTACGCGAATTCCCTCTTGATACAAAAAGTCGAATGATTAAGTGGAAACTTCTTTCATTCTTATGTCTTATGATAAAAAAAAGTGAATTAAGACGACTACCAAATTATATTTCCTTAAACTTCAGAATTAAATATATGACATTTACATTTTATACTAAAAATGTATAAAGCTGGTTTTAAAAATGTATTCCCTATCGGGAAACTTACTTTTTCGGAATATTATTTTAATTGTCACCCAAAAATATAATCCTAAATATAATGAACTTAAGCCAGAACAAAATAAAAGTAAATCTTAAAAACTTTTTACTTAAATATAAAGGAAAAATTATTACTGAAACTTCTTAATAAAATTCCCCTAACTCGTCAATAACATTAAGGTCACGAGTAAGGAAACAAATATTTTTTGTTAAATTAATATTGATGAACACATTTTATTAATATATTGACGGGTATTTGATTTTGGCTCACTTCCCTTAAGTGCAACTTATTTGATTTTTATAACTTTCCTCACCATCAAAATGTTAAATACTTTTTTACGCTTTTTTTTACTTTTAGTTTGGTTAATCAATCAATGCCGAATGCAGGTCAAGTACGGATGACGCTACGCAAAGCGCTGAGTGTTTGGGAAAGCAACTCTAAACTAACATTCCGTGAAGTGTATAGCGAGCAAGCAGATATACAAGTACTTTTTGCCAAGTAAGTTACCAAACAAATACTTTTAGAATGTTGTAAAACCAAAAAAATAAAAAATATAGATAAAAAGAAGTAAACAACAAAGACATTTCTCCAAATAAAACAAAAACTTGTAGAGAGTACTAGTGTTAAAACGCCATACAAAAAATATATAAGAAATAAAAGCATAAAAATGCTGCTCCCAGTAAAAACTCATAACATTGAGAAAAGAGGAAAGACATACATAAATAACCGCTAAAACCAAACGATAAAACACGCATAAAAATTCCCATAATCATGCACTAACACAATGACATAAACACATAAGCATTACTAGGGAAGCTCCAAGTATTGACAATTGCTATATCGTTAAATATACTTCAAAACATTTTTGTTTTTGAAATTTAGTCTTTATGGAAAATTTTTGAAAGAATTCTTTTCTATTGAAAAATTTTTATTTAAGAAAATTTTTCCACTCTAAATTTTTTCGATAAATTATTATTAATAATTATAATATTTTAATCATTTTTATTTAGAAAAAAAAATGTTCCATTTTTGTAAGAAAATGTCAATAATTTATTAATTTTTAATATATTATGGACCCATCTTAATACATACATATACATTTATGTATGCACCTGGTTACACTAACAATATCAAAGTTTTTAATTTACTTTTTTTTCTGTGGAAGAGTAGTGAGCAAAAAACTTTAGAAATATAAAATAAGAAACTTACATAGAATTAAACAAATCTTAATTTAAAAAAAGCGATAAATATTTAAGTGATCATAAGAGAAGAAGAAACCAGATTTTCGTTTTATATACACCCACATACACACATGTACCCACGTTCATAGATACTTAAATAGATAAAAACGCATTTAACTGCATTTATAAAAATGCACAAATACGCACTTGCACAGTTATAAATATTTATTACAAATAATACCAGGTTATGAGGATTTTTAGAAAATAATATTATTTCGCAAACATGTTTATTTAACATAAATATTTTTAATATTATATTTTTATTGTTTTGCTTTGAGAAAATGGAGAAAATTGGCTAAAGTAATACAAGAGTTATGAGAGTATTCATTGGCAGTGGTCATAAAGAAAGCTGTATTATCTTGTGTTATTTATATAAGTATAAACGCATTTAACTGGTTGTAGTTAAATCTAATGCAACTTTATGAAGTACTATTAATAGCTTTAGCTTTATTATTTTATTTGTTTATTTATGCGAATGTTGTAGAATAATTTTTATTTTTCACATTTCGATTTAAAGGGGAATCGAATCGTTAGTATTCAAAATTAAAAAAAAAATTAAAGGTATTTGAAAGGAAAGAAAAGTTTATAATAAATTCTGTAATTATATGTTAACAATAAATGCACTTAAAGACGAGCGGAAACATATACTTAATATAATCTGAACCATATAAACTATTTTTTTTCTTATTGCGAACACTTTGAAACAATTTTTCTTTAAAATCAGAACTACTCATCGAATTTAAGCTTAGAAATGTTTTAGCAAAAAATTATCACTGTGTTAAAAACACCAAAAATTGCAATTTACTTGTGACGGCTGGTTAGGATAATTTGATTTTTTTCTTTTTTGCAAATTGTTTGACTATTTGTATGCTTTTAAACCGACTTAGTAGGGTATTGATGCTTTCAACAGCTTTGAGGAAGCTCACGTTTGTTTTAATAAATTCATACGATCAGAGTAGTAAGTTTAAGTTAACTTTTAAAAGCGACACGTAGACGCTGAAATTCGTTTAACTAGCCCGGCGATTAACTTTTACGCGTATGTATAAAAATTCATGAAACTTGTTGGAATGCTTTTCCCTGGACAAACTATTAATAAGATTTGAAAACATAAGTAAAATTTGACAAATAAAATCAATAATAATTAATGAAATGATTTTTTGTTAATTTTGAACTTATTAGATTTGGAGGTAATATTTATTAAATTTGTTCACGACCCCAGATATTTGGTGACCCGTGTCCTTATTATACTCTCCAACTCCTTCTGCGAATCAAGCACCTCCGATTAATCCTAATATACATAACTGGACATACAGTCTTCTGCAAGATGATAAATCTAGATATCCGGAAGTAACAGCTACATCAACAGCTGTAATCCATCGTTTTGGACGGAACAACCACAATTATGGTACAAAATAAAATATTTCCATGTCGCTGCTAGCTGAAATCTCTCTTATATAAAATTCATAGGAGACATTTTAGTGTCTCCACCGGCAACCAATAAATATGAAACCATTACTAAACTAAAAAAATATTTTGCGGTTTGAATATTGGAGATCAAAAACCATCTGCATTTCCTGCAAACGATGAAAGCATTAGCAGTTAGTTGGTAACGATGTTGTTTTTCTTGAAACAACTTCCTTAAAATATATGTTCATATGTACGTTCAATTTTGGCAGTTAGTAATTTGATTCTCAGTGGGTTGGCAGCACAAGCAGGCAAGATAATTGAAATAACTTGTCCTCAAATTTCTAGTTTAGGTTTCTCTGACAATAATTTAAGCAAGTTAACCGTTAAATTAAAGCACTAGATTGAAAACTAGAATCAACTGTACCTGTTCGAAATGAAAACAATAACTTTAAGAGAAATCGTCGTAAAAGTCGAATTAATTTAAAAGCACGAGCAAGCTGGTGTTGAAATCATAAAAGTTTTAATACCTCAAAACTAAGTTTATATATATATATTCATTTCTTTTACTGCTATTAGGGCCGACAGAACTTAGTTTACCTTTATATTATATATTGAAAATACTTGGTGTTAACATGTAACAAGTCATAGTGGCAGCATGGATGAATTATTATTTAGACGCTCTGTTGGAAGTTGTTATGTTGTTATGTAAAGCATCAAACAATCAAGTCAACGGGTAGAAAACATTTCCCCCTTAAACAGTTAAAACCGTAACGGACTAACTATTTTATGTCATAAAAAAGTTCGCTTGTAATTTTGCAACGCTTGGAAAACTTTCGATAAATTGTTTTTTAATACATACATACATAAAGCCTATAGTACACGAAATGTAAAAAGCAACATGCGCATGTGTTTTTGACGTCACGTCATGTGTATCATATCGGTAACATTGTTAAAATGAGTTGTAGGGGCTACATGCGGTAAAACTTTGATTGTACACGAAATGTAATTGGGTGTTTTAAAAGCTAGAAAGTGAAAGTACACGCCATGTAGCAAATGTTGCTTCATGATGACGGCAAAACTAAGTCAGAGTCACATGCGCATGTTGTTTTTTACATTTCGTATACTATAGGCTTAAGGATGTACATATGTATGTATGGATATATGTATGTATGTTTTATTTTAAAATCTAGTAGAAAATGTTTAATGTTTAGGAAAACTCTGCTTATACATAAAGGATTTCAATAATCTTATTGAATTTTTTTAATTCATATTTTTAAATATAACCATTTTCAAATATGCACCTGAATATTTTTATTACAAATTAAATTCTATTCTCCACAATAATAAATTATGGCAGCCAATAAAAGTTTTTATTTAACAGTTGAAAAATTAATCATAAGCAAATAATTAGCAAATAAAAACTTTATTCGTTTCCATTAAAAACCCAACATTTATTATTACAACAATAATTTTTAAACAATAAAATAAAAACTTTTAATACAATTTTTAATAAGCAGTTTAATTACAAAAATATAAAACTCTGGTGTAAACTGCGAATAGTTTTCACTTAATAGAAAAATAAAAAAAAATTAACAAAAAGGAAACATGAAATAAAATATTTGCCAGAACTTTTCTTAATAAAAGTTTTTTATATATTTTTAACATCATTCTTCGTTTTATGAGTAAACTTATAAAAAAAAGTGTGAATTTACTAATAGAATATTTAATCATTTTCGTAAATACACTTCTTTATCTTTTTTTTCTACTTTTTTTCGTTTTATTACACTTGCGATGTTAACAGCTTTTCAATATCATTGATATAAATTTTTTTTATTTTACCACCGCTTGTGAAGAAAAACTTTTTTCTTTAAATTTTTTTATCTTTTTATCTTTTACTTTTTGTGTATCTTTTTACAGACGTGATCATGGTGATGGCTATAAATTTGATGGACCTGGTCTAATTTTAGCACATGCCTTTTACCCAGGTGGCGGACGAGGCGGTGATGCTCATTTTGATGATGATGAAAATTGGGCAGTTACCCCAGAACAATCGAACGAAGAAGAAGAAAATAGAGGTAAGACTTAAGTTTTTTTAACCTTATTTTTAATGCTTTTCGTTTTGCCACTCTATTAAAACAAACAAAACAAAAAGCATTAAAAAGAAGCTGTAAATACATACACTTAAACAATTAGACTAATATGCATATTTTAAAGCAGTGTCATGAATAATTGTTTTGAGCGTTAATTAAGAAATAAAAGTGTTTTACAAATAGTTCACAAACAGTTTTTCTCTTACGTTATTAAGACAAAAAATAATTTTTAAAATTTCCCCTAAAGAAACAATTTATAAAATATATTTTATATTATTAAGATGTTAGTTATTAGATTGCTTTACTTTCTTATTGCTTAGTTTTTCTTTTAAACCTCCTATTATTTTCAGCTCTAAAATGTAATTGTAATTGAAAAATGTTTATTCCTCAAAAGCAGGGCTAACAGGGCAAACTGAGTTAAACATTTTTTTTCCAAAAATAATGGTAACACTTTTTTGGGCAATTTTGTGACTAATGCAACAGTAGTTTAAGTTACATGGTTTAAAAAATTGCTTCAATGTAGACTTAAAGAAAAACTTCACAATACTGAGCATTTTCGTAACTTTTTTAAACAAAATAGTAACAGTAATCTAATCCAAAAAATCGAATTTATTAATTTTAAAAAATTGACGGTTGTTGTTTAAAGTCTAAATTTTGTATAAACATCTGCTAAATATAATTGTGCATAAATTAACAAAATGAACACAAATGCATGGAATATGCCTATGTATCTGTACGTACATACATTTTCGTCTGTTTATGTAGAGTTCTCAATTTTTTTTTAGACCTTATTTCCAATTCTTAATTTGTCAT
>NDXZ01008464.1:9871-21821 GCA_003055125.1 Paykullia maculata | reverse complement strand
CTTATTTAATTAAAAAACTAAATTTCCTATGTTTGATTTTAATAGTGGTTTTTAAAAACTTTTTTTTTCTGAAATAATTTATTAATGCTGTTAAAAAGCATATGATTTTTATAAAAACCATTAACTGTAAAACCTTAAACAAAACACAAAATGTTCCCGCTCTAATCATAAAATTTTTGTCCCTTGCAAATTTTAATGAAAAATTAAAAATAATTAATTTGATTATGATTTAAAAAATAATGAATTAACACTTAAGATCTTCAATAACCATAATAAATAAATAATTAATCAAATTTTTTTATGGCTTAAGTTGATTGATTAATGACACTACGTTGTACAGCAGATTTAAATTTAATTAATAAATTTGTTTGTCGGCCCCCCGCTATGGTTTTGAAGATCACTGTTGAGAATATTACATCCCAAAACGAGAGAAAGAAAGGAAGAAAGACGAGTTTTAAATCAATTTTGTGTAGTTAGTCGGTATTTGGAGTGACGCCTAAAGGTATGCAAATATTCCGTGAATGTTTAACAAGCAGAATTATAAACAAGCCAGCACTGCGTATAAGTGTTATGGAAACGTAAATACTAGATTTTCTACGCCACAGAGTGAAGCCAAAAGTTTAGGGGAGTAAAGTGGTTGGAAAAAATCTTTCTTTTTTGTAGTTTTGAAAGTTGTTTTCAATGAAAAGTATAAAAACAGCAAATGAAAACTTTTGGAATATACATATGTACATATTTATGTATACATTTGTACATATGAATATGTAAAAAAAAATTGGTTAATTTCCTATTAAATGGAAATTTAAGATAAATATATGTTTGTAGCGAACTCTTGATTAATTTTTGTTTGTAGAAAATTCTTAGCATTATTTTTTTATTCCAAAGTTGTTGATAATATATCTAAACATTCTTTAATAAATTTTCTATTTAGAGAAAATTCTTAATTAATTCAATATATTCACTATTAACAACGCTAATTAAGCCGTAGAAAATAATGGTATAAAATTAATTACATGTGAATAAAAATCGATATACAACATTTGTCGATGGTCAAACCATAATTGACCCAAACTCTTAAATAAGACGTTCATCTGAAAATTACCTTAATGCTCATATTAACTAAAAAGATATTATATTGGAGATAAAATGTATAAACAAAAATAAGTTTTAGATTAACACAAAACTGATTTTGTGAATCGATCTTGTCTTCATATAAAGCCCACTACTGGAAATTTGCTATTTGGATGTTTTATATAATACGGTGTAGAGTATAATAAAGAAGATTTCGATGACTATAGCCTTCTTACTTGTCACTTTTGAATATTTATAATTATTTTTTTTTATAATGATTTTTTTAAACCCTAGTTTTGTATTTACAGTAAAATAAAATTATAAAATATTAAGTTTCAAAACAATAAAAAAAAATTATACACAACTTTTGTAAATTTTTACAAAATGTATTCCTTTATAAATAATTTTAAAAAGATTTTCTTTTTAGTTTACAATTAGTAGTTTTCTTTTATGTATTTATGGGCATTGTTCAATTTTTATTTCAAATTTAAAAGATAAAGAGGTTGTAGGTGATCAGCAACATTAACATTTTCCACCTGTTAGACTTTATTGACTTTAAAGTCCTTAGTTACACTATTATATTAACTTCCATAAATTTATTGATGTAATTAATGTATTTTGTATTGCAGTTTTCAAAATAAACTTTTTTTGGATTTTGGATTTTCCTAATTAATTTTTGTAATTTTTAAAAATTAAAATATAAAAAATAATTTCTCATGGACATTTTAAATTTAAAATTAATGTTAAGTACTGGGAAAATCGTTGTAGCTGACAAAAGTGACCCTTTGTTTTTCACACCATGTATCCAATTACATTGTTAGAAAAAAAGTCGAAAGAAAAAAAATTGTCGTCATTGCTGCCGGGCTCATGTTCTAGTTATAAAGTTCTGGCGCCATAGAAAATATATATGTATGCGTTTCTGGTTTATTTTTAATTTCATTATATTTTTTCCAGCTGCAAATATTTATTTAGTAACACGCTTTTGCTCAAACGGAAGTCCATTTGTTTGTTAACACAATGAGTCGAGTACTTTTAAATGAATGTTGTTACAATTTTAACAATATGTTTAAACATCCTGTACGATAGCTTGCGGTTTTAATTATCAACACACTTTTGCATAATGTGGCAAAAACTCAGTAATGATTAGTGTCAACTTAATGCTAGGAAACGTAATAAAATTAGTTTGAAACTAAATGGTTTCTATGCTCTCATTCTATGCTATCATTGTTTGTTAGAATGTTGAGAAGTTAAATTATTTCAAATGTATTTATTATTTAAGAATGAATAATAAATAATAATTTTTATTAAGTAATTTTAAGTGCTTCCATTCAATGGAGACTTTAAATAAATATTATTTATAATTAAAAAATAATTAAATTAAGCATTTCTGTGAATTTTAATAGATCTAAAAATATTATATAAGAAAGAACGATGCTGGCTGATTTTTTATAGATTTGTATCTATAAATTTTTCAGATTTCATACATGCATACATTTTTCAGAAAAAATATTAAAAAAGTACGCTTTAATATTTTAATTTCAAAGTTCATTGCGTTTGAGAGCTATTGAATATTTAACGATGCCAAACGAACATATACAAAGACAAACTCAAATTTTGCTTTATGATGCATTAGTTTTTGTCCCTTTTTTATTAAATATTTCAGCTAAAATAATTTTTCTGCCAAACATATGTCAAAATGTATCAAAGAGAAGCAAAAACCAAATATGGTTTTGGTGTTACCTAACAAAAAGAAACACTCTCTTATAATTCAAAGTTATCAAAATATTTTTAATTCAATGTTGGTTTTGTTTTGTTTTTAAACAATTTTTTTTTGGCAAAAAAAATTTTATTCAGTCAAAGAGAATTAAAAAAACAAAATCATTTTGCTGTCGCTTAAAGACAATCTACTGTAATATCAAATTCATTAATTTGTTTTGTATATTCATGTCATAAATTCGTATAACGTCAATTATGATTGACAGATTTAATTGGTTTTAAAAACCATGTGTCGTATGAACAATAACAATTGCAAACTATTTATAACTCATACGTACGTCAGTGAGGGATTTACTATACAAGTATTTGCAATTAAATATTTATTAAATTAAAACCATGGTTTGGTGTTGAGCACCAATCACTTATCATGACAGCACGAATTCATATGTCAAAAACTAAATATTTTAAATGATACTCGTATTGTCATTACATTTTACCCAGAGAACAAACAATATGTGGTTAATTAATTTTTGATGTATATATTAACTAACTTTAATTTATAGCTACAAAATCACTTTGTTTCAAAATTTATTGGGTACTTAAGGTTAGGAATTAAGAATTTTTTAAAATTTTTAATTAATATTATTAGTTAAGGCTTTAGTTCATTTCTATGTGATTATTAAGCATATTATAAAAAATCGATTACAACACTAGCCGAGTGTAATGCATTTTCGAAACCAGCTGCAACAGCTTTAAAATAATTTTGGAAAAATATAAATATATTTAGAAATTTGAGTTTTGTTGAAAGAAACAGAATTACAAATCGAAAAAAAATAAAACATTTTAAACTTATAAATCAACTGCATGATGTTTAATTAATGCACTAATATGAAATGACATACAGGAAATTAGAGTCTAATACATCGAGTTTGACAAATGGTCTAGAGATTATAATATATGAAAATGTAAAAAATTCCAACTTTTAGTCAAATTTATATTAAACATATTTAAAGTAAAAATTCCTGAAAAATACTCTTATATTTTAATCCGTCAATAGCTTAGACTTAATCTAAGGTATACCAGAAGACTAGAAGGTAACCAGTTTTTCAGTCTTAGGTTAGCAGGAAAGATTCTCGCCTGTGAATTTGATCTGCAAAGTCTGTAGAAGAAAATGTTAATTCTTCGTTAATCTGCTTAATGAACTAAGTGGAAAGTAATTTGCAAGTTTAGGAAAAATTAAGTATGTACATATGTATAAATAAATATTTTAATGAGAAAATATTTAATTTTTCATTTTCCTAATATTACATTTTTTTTTGATAAACTTCATATAAAAAACGGATACAATTCATGGTTTAAAACAACAATCTAAGATATTTGTTAGCAAAAAAGTAAGGCACATCATTTATTTTTGTTTTTTAAATCTTTTAAAGACAAATGGATTTAAAATTATTTCAAATAACGATGTTTAAAACTTCGTCGTGCAAATTTTCACACTTGGAAAGCTAAAACGTTTAAATAAATTACTTTTAAATTACATTCATGGATTTGGTTGTGGAAACTGTTGCCTTATAATTTGGTTGAACATTTTTAAACATGTAACGATGTCACCAAAAAAAAACCTAAATAATGCTTTATCTGCCATTAAATTCAGGCATAATATAATTATGTTCTTACAGTAGCATTTAGCTTTTTAAACTGATTATCTAATATGTCTAGGGAGGTTTTTAATGGCAACACAAAATGTATATATTTGCACAGTTTGTTGCTCGTCGACTGGTAGGGAAATGTGTAACCATTATTAATCTTAGCAACGTAAGGCAAATCTGCCTTATTTTTAAATCTGTAATTGTTGTAGCTAAGGAAAAATGAAGTAGAGAAAAAAAGAACAAAATAAATCAAAAAAATTTTTTTTTTCGTTAGGCTTAATTTGTACAACTTGTATATCGTTACGTTATTTATCCTTTACAACTATAATCATGATCAAATTAATCAAAAAAAAAAAAGAAATATAATGCTTCAGATACCAGTTAAATGTCTTGTCAGATAATTGGAATTTAATACAAAAGGCGCATTTAGTCATCATTAATTTAATTATTTATTTCTTTTGTTTATATTGTTCTTTGTACCTACAGCTCATTATTTTGTATGAGTTTTTATTTATTCGAATATCCGAAATAGGATGCCAGCTTTGTTATGAATAGACTTGACAAAATCTAAGAAAATATTGGCTTTCGCCAAGGGTTAATGATTTTTTACACATTCAAATAGAATAACTATAATCTTTTGTAATTACTAATGTGACGACTTGCATTGTCCACCAAAATACCCAGATCAAAAATGCACAAATTTACATGCTTTACCACAAAACTGCCCTTAACTTGGCTGAGAATAACACTGTTAATGTAAAATTGTTACAGTAATTTCGAATTAAATCTAAAAATTGTATCTCTATTCTATCTCTAAAAACCTGAATAAGCTTAGTATGGTCAACCATAAGGTTTACCAGTAATTTTTTATTAAACTTTTCTGAAAAAATTAAGCTGAAATAATGTTTTTTATTATACAGATTTAATATGATTTTTATCAATTAATTAGTTAAGCATTGTTCTATCAGATTAAAAGGAATTTTTTAAAGTTTTTAATACAGGTTCGCTAAGTATAACTAAATAGCTTTCTTAGGATATTTTTCTTTTGCATAAGTAAATATTACTTCAAACGGTTTTTAATTGCTACAACATCTAGACTTCTCGGCTAGCCACAAGGTATCTTTCACTCTATCGATTTAAATGCGTTGATTTTGACTTTAGGTTTTGCATAATTACGCATACATAGTTTTTTTCTTTTCTAAAAAAAAGATGCTTTTAATTTTTGAAGAAATAAAAAAAACTTGTCGATAAAAAAATCTTAAATTTTATACGAATAATTTCGCTACAAGTACCGTGACTCTTTTCACTTCTGAATCACTTCTAACTTAATACAAAATACTAACATTTCTAAACACATAACAAATGGATTAAAATTGAAAATTATGAAATTGTATGAAGAGCTTTTACATTGTTTCTATATTGTATATGTGTGTATGTTAATGTGAGAGGCCAACCTAAAACCACCTACTTATGATACCTAATAAATGTTAAGCCTGTAATTAGGTTGAAGATGCCAAGAATATTGAAATTGAATGAACGACATGAATTACTGATTCAATGAATACTTAAAGTACTTAACAGATACTTAGTCGGATGTATGACATATAAATGTAAACATTTAAAATTGCATTTATATATGTACAAGCAGTTTTTTTGGAATTTCCTTCAATTTTATATTTAATATAAGTTTTTACATACAAAAATGTGTAAACTATTTAACTATTATTAAATAGTTGCCGTTTCAAAAACTCAACTAATACATAACTTACACATTTATTACTTAGTTAATACGTACTACAAATGACAGGCCGCATATAAATATGTTGTATACATACATATGTAATTTAATATGGTAGTTGCAGTTGCGAGTATAAAAATGTAAAGGTAAATTGTGTAACTTTCAGCAGCTTTAGTTTGTGGCCTAATATAGACGTAGCAATTTAATATTTTATTATGTAAACTATTTTTGCATAAAAAGCGAACAAAAGAAGAAGCAAAATCGCCATATACATTAATTTTTTGGATATTATTCAGTTAGGAATATTTTATTGTTTTCGAAATAATTGAAGAGTATTTATTCTATAACAAATGTTTGTACTATTAAAAGATATTCTGTTTAATTTTCGAAATAAGGCATATTTAGGGTCAATAAGAATGAAGGATAAAAAATAAAGTTTTTGTTTTTTTAGTTTATCGAAAAAATTAAAAGATCATAGAAAGACAATAGATGATGGGTAAATGAAATATTATAATTCAAAAAAATGCAAACCCAACTTCAAGACACATTTTGCTTTAAAGCATTTATTTACAGACACATATACATATTTCTGTTCTTAAATCGTTTAGTATTTTAAAACACAACAAAACAAGAAATAAACAAAGAAACACTGTTTTTTTTGCTTTAAGTTGGAATAGCAACAGAAAAGCCAGAGGCAAAGAATAGTCGTTAATAATTTTCATATTTTAAGAATGAACTTATTTCTATCTAATTATCTGTGGTGCTTTGCTATATCTGTATTATATTAATTTCTATTATTTATCTGTAAAAAATAATGCACTTTTGATGAATGAACAATTCAACAACATTCAACACCATAAATAAAAATAAAACAAACAGAAGAAGAAACAGAAAGCTTTATAAAAAATTTAACTTTTAAATATATCAGGTATCAGATAAATTTGAGACGGTTCTTGAATTAAATAAGACAAGATCTTTATTGGTAATTGTTATTGCAATAAACAACAAAATATTGACTCAGATTTTTTTTACACAAAAATTATTATATTTGTGTGTAAGACAGTTTTGGAAAATTTTTAAAGAGAAATATGAGAGAGAGATATGGACTTAAATTAATGTAATACAAATATCAAGTTTTCTAAGACTTTAAATATCTTTTAGACATGTTAATACATAGTATGTAGTGAAGGGTATATAAGATTTGGCACAGCCAAATATAGCGCTCTTACTTGTTTATTATAATTTTTCACTATGAAATTTTGTATTGCAGTCTTTTATCTTGTTAACTTTTCAAACGGTAATACTCTATATACTCTATAAAAAAAAAATGTTTTTAAATTTGCATATTCTTTTTAAACACAATTTGAGATGTAGATGGCGGAAAAGTAACAACATGTTGAATTTACTAACAGACATTTTTAGAAGCTTAAAACAACATTATTAAGCATATAAAAAAAAATTCTTATATTAAAATATTCGCTAAAAGTGTCAAAAGTGATCTAAAAAACAAGAAAAATGCTATTAAAAAATGCTGTAACGTGTAATATATGCAAAAACATGCACTAACAAATCGATGCCAAAATTCATAAAAAGTTCTGAAATGGATAAATATCTTATCCCTGTCTCAATACGTTGCACAGAAAAAAAACATGCATTTTTTAAATTACGGTTTTCCTGGTTCTAAGCATTACAAATTTCAACTAACACATAAACAAAACGCATGCATATACCTAACAAACAAAAAGTAAATTATTTCGATCATTAGGCGACCACAGGCGATTCAATAATTATATTTATCTATAAGAATATTAAACAACTTTGCATATAATTTTTTATAAACAAAATCCAATTCCATATAGTCTGGGTTTGCAATTTTTTTACTCACTACTGTACTCGTATATGTATGCAAGTACTTTTAAACTCATACCACCTAAGTATGTATGCATGTATCTATTATGTACATATTGTCTATATATTTAGCATAAAATCCTTTAAACATTCTAACATGCTAATTTTTACCTCAACTAAACATATTTTATGTCTGGTTGATTAAGATGTTTAATATTTAGGGTTATTCAAGGGTTTTTAAGTAACATCATCATGGCACTACAATAATGTGTGTTATCAATCAAATGTTTGTGTATGTAATGTGAATTAGCAAAATATAAGTTGACAATATTAAATTGTTATGAATTAAGTGATTATCATGTAAAAAGGTAAAGGATATGTTTACACATATTATTACAAACATGTACATATGTATGAACATATAATACTGTATATGATTAAAGTGTTTGTGTACACTTAACTGAATTGTATTTGCATATACGTACATTCATTATTTATGATATTGTATAAAAGACTATTTTAAATTATGTTGTCATGTTTTCAGCTTCTGATAAAATTAAATATGCCAATAAGGCGACACTCAAAAAAAATCTAATTGAAATGTTTAAAAGATAATTAAATTTTTCACTTTGATAATGTGCTTTTTTATTGGCATTGTTTTTTTTGTAACACTAAAGGAAATCCAATTGCCAATAAAAATTTGGAATTAAAAAAAAATCGGTATTGAAAACTGACCAGATCCATCCATAACTGGCTGAGATATAAGCAAAAAAAGACGACTGCCTCTTTTTTTTATTTTTAACACAAACAAATAATTCTTTTGCAGCTTTGAGATAAATTAAAGATATATTTGAAAAAAATTGGACTATTTGCCCAAATAGGCCATATATGATGAAGGGTATATCCGATTTGGCCAAGCCAATTAAAGCGATCTTACTTGTTTTAATGTACTGATGCTCTTAACTCCAAATATGGGTTTTTGGAATTATGACGTTGTTGAAAATGAGCGATATATACAAATTTAAATCGATTTCTTTTTTTGTTTAACAGACGTATGTTGATTAAAACCACCTTGTTTTTTAAAAACTAACTTAGCACTAAGTGCTTTCGTTAGTCAGTGATTCGAAAAAAAAATCAAATATTTAAACAAAATATTTTATTTCTCAACTTTTTGCAAATATTTACAATATTTTTGCATTTACAATAATTACATAGATAATATGAGAAAAGGTACGCTAATTTTACAAACTAAAATATTAATGTGATATAAAATCTATATGACTACAATTAAATTGCATTTGATTTCGAATGGAAGTAAGCATATGCAATTACCAATTACACGTAATTAAAATTTGAATTTTTAATTATATATGTATGTATGTAAATACGTTTGATTGTATGATTGTACCCTAATTACACATTTTGTTGTATTGTACGTTACATGGAAAAAAGAGAAAATTCATTAAATAATTATTTAATTATTACTTTGTTCGGTATATGTTGTAAAAAAAATATTTAATAAAAAAATCTTTAATTAACATTACGAATCCTTTTTACAAAAATAGAGTTCATATAACAAGATAAGCATAATGAAATAGTTAAGTAAAATCTATATACATATGTACATATGTATATTAAAATAAGCGGCATTGTGTTAGTAATCGATGATCTCTGTAATTCGTGATCCGATTTTGTTTCTAGAAATTTGTAATAAATTGGAATAACGTTTAATGTTAGTTAAATTAAAATAAAAATGATAAAAAAATATTTATTTATTTAGCTGCCAATTAATTATAATTGTAAATAATTCGTAATTGATTATTTTTAACGTTTGCTGCTTGTAGTGTGCACTTTTTATGAAATGAAATTTAAAACTTTCGGCTGTAATAACGTCTTATTATAATTGGAATATAATTAAAATGTAATGGATATCTCCAATGCCAGTACTGGACACGTTTACATTGAAAGTTACACAATCTAGTTTGATTATTTTTATGCTCGTTACTATATTACTTTCACTCACTGACTTTCTATTACATATTAACTTATAAAAACGTATTTAGAATTATTTTTTTGATGTCTTTAACACACAAAGCCCAACAAACTATTCCCTGCGGAAATATGCAAGGGCTGTGTTACAGCCTAACATCAACACGAGGCTTAACCGTGACTGAGAGTCCTTGTGACTGCAAATTGGACTATTTGCGAAGTTTAAATACACTTGAGAATCACATATGACATAAGTGTTTTGTATATAAACACATGCACCAACATTTTGTTTTTATGGTCTTAAATGATTTTTATGTTGAATGTTAGTGTTAGGTTGCGAATGATATCTTTACGTGTAATGTTTGATTCTACAGTGCCTATTGAAATGACATAAAGTTTTTTTACTTTTGATAACAAGTTTACGCAGTAGTTATTTTCACACTTGAAATATCGATGTTCATGTAAAACTAAAGTTTATTCATTTCTAAAACACTGGGTCGCATATTTTTGAATAAACATTTTTTGGTATATTATTATACATTTTATCAAGAATATAATAAGAATAATGTAAAAATCTGCAAAATATAATAAAATTGTTTATTATATTTACAAATACATGCATATAACATGAAATAACTAGATTAATGTAAAAAACTTTGCAACTTAAACTTTTATAAATATATCAAGATATTCTTTTGCTTTTAATGCAGGGTGCCCTCCCCCTTAATCAATTTCAACCATTTCTAGCTCGAATATGACAATTCCTTTAAACCTTTCCAATACCAATATTTTAGACATCTTTTTTTCTATTAAATAAAGTTAACACCCTTTCTGCTCCAATCCTAATCATATTCGGCTTGAATACAACAATCATGTTCAAAGTGAACCACATCAGTTTTAAGTTTTGCAGTAGTAAAAGTTTTTCAAATCCAGCAAACTACGAATGTGCATTGGATGGGGGATCCCAGTCCCTTTACGAATCCTATCCATGATATAATCACATTGCAATGTCATCTGTTTTACATGTCTGCGCAAATTTTAATATTTTTTCTGATGTTTTTTTTAATTTTGCCTTTATATGTTGAATAAAAAAAAGACAACTAAAGTATTAAAAACTTTTCAAAAACCAAGAAATAATTTTCTTTTCTGTTTTCCGTTTTTTTTTGGTTTTTCTTTACCAAAAACAAACTAAAAGTTTAATAAACTTTTTGTATGTTTTTATAAAATTTATTTTTAAAGCATATTTTCGTTAAACTTTTTTAAGAATTTCTATTTTTTTCATTTTTAAAATTTGTTTTCTTTGCAAAATACTTTTAAAGAATTTTCTCTATTTTTAAAGATTTTAAAGAAATAATTTCTTATTATAATGAATTATTTCCCAATTTTTAAATTGAGAAAATTTAAATAAATTTACTTGATTAGTACTTACCCAACTAAAAACATTATTATATTTCATTGTAGATGGTGTTTTCCTCTTATCAGCTGTCTAGTGTTTAGTAACTGTATACAAAAACTACGACAAAAGCAACAGCCATGGAAATTTAATACCTTAAGGATGGCTTTAAACACAATTTAGCGATGATTTATAGGAAAATCAGTTAAAAATAAAATACTTGGCAAAATCAAGTAAAACATTTAACCCAATCAAAAAACATAAAATCAAGCTGAACTTACAGAAAGTAAATTTTGTATCCACAAACACATAGTATTACAATAAAATAATGTTTATTCTTCACTAAACCAAATTAAAACAAGCAAAAGGAAAAATTACAAAATCCAGCAAAGTAAATACACATGGAAGCACACAATACGAGTATTTATTTTATTGTTAAGTGAATAATAATGTAAAACAAAACGCAAAAATATTCCGCGGAGAAAATAAAATTTTTATTACAAAGACTTAAATCAACTTAACAATAATGTACAGAAGACAAAAAGT
>NDXZ01008460.1:0-13854 GCA_003055125.1 Paykullia maculata | reverse complement strand
TTCTACCAATTAGCTAATTAACAAACATGTTTTAGCTTATTTCCCTCTACTTAACAGTTTGAATACTAAAATCCATTTTAGTGGTTCAGTCTAAGCTATAACAGGACATTCATAACAGTTAAAGTAGAGCAAAAAAACAACTACAAAACGAAATAGAAATTCAAAACGTTAAATATCGTGCCCAAGCGAGCGAAACAATAAACTTAACACATAAATTTGACTTTTCCATATTTGCTCAAATGATGTCAAATAGTTCGAGCAGAAAGCTACAGTTAACAAAAAAAATTTTAAAAATGTTTAAAAAAAGAAAAAAAAAGTTAATTATAAGAAATTTGCTGAAAGTTTTTAGAAAGATAATTTGGAATAAAATTTGTTATTTAAAAACATATGGCTTAATTTTCTTCTTTAAAGAAAATTATTTATTTTATTTTAAAAATTTTAGCATAAATTTTCTATTTTTAGATATATGCAATTTTTCGCTGTGTAAAACAATATTCTCAGTCAACGAGATCCTTAAAAATCATATATATTTTTTAATTTTCCATTTTATTTTTTAACCTTCCAGATAAAATGTTTTTAAATTATTCTTATAATAAAATATTCACATACATTACACAAAATAAAATTTGTTGATGTTTTGCTTTATTTTTCAGAAAGTTTTTTAAAATTTTTTTTATTAATATCATTTGATAGGCTTTAGTTCATGTGATTATTAAGAATATTATGAAAAATCGAGTTCGACACTAGCCAAGTGTAATGCAATTTCGAAACCAGCTACGGTTTCATCTTCAGCACTCTTTGATCGGTACTACTGCTGTTGTATCTAAATATCATCTATTGAACTTACAATTTTCATATTATTAGTAAATGGGATTTCTTCCTTAACTACTTTATACTTTTGGTGAGTAAGAACGAAATTCACCAGCTGTTAAGATCTTTCTGTCATTTATCCTTTTCTCTAACCACGTTCTGGTCTTTGCTTTCATGCTCATCCATCGGAGGGGAACAAATTGTTATGTTTTATTACATTCAACTAATTTTTTAAATAAAACTTCATACAGCACACACGGCACATTGATTGTTTACTTGACTACATCTTGCTTTAATGCAATATAAAGATGGTAGATAAAAGCATTCAATTTGTTTCCCTCCGATACATGGGCATGAAAGCAAGGACAAGAACTTGGTTAGAGAAAAGGATAAATGACAGAAAGATCTTAGCTAATGGTAAACCAAGAGCTATATATCAATAATATATCATTAGCTAAACCATTGACATTACTTAACTAATGACAGTGAGTTTGAGCATAAGAATATTATGGAAAATGTTCCTAAAAATTCTATTTTTATAAAATTTTTTATATAAGGAATTTTCGGTTTAATTTTCTTTATATAGAAAAGAACCATATGGTCATCTTCAAAAGAAAAATTACTAAAACAAAATTTAATTCATATTTTTCTTTTATGGAAAACTTTTTCTTAAATTTCTGTAAAAAATTGGATTTTATAACAAATGTGGTTAAATTTACTCATTATTAAAAGCTTAAAGTCATTTTTATTTTACAAAACATTTTTGGAAAATATTAGATAATATTTAAAAAAAAAAGTTCAATTCATTTTTCGTATTAAAAAAAGGTTTTTGGGATACATTTCTGAATAAATTTTCTTTATCGAAAAATTCTTTTTTTGATACTTTCAATAAAATCCATTTAAATATCGCCCTTTAAAAAGTTTCTTTATTATATTGTTTTTATAAAATGAAATTATGATTAATTAATTTTTTCATTTTTTTTATTTGCAAAACATATGATTCAAACATTCAAAAAAAATATATTTGTTTTTTAAATTTACTTTTAAAATATATTTTATTTTTTAAAACTATTTGTTTTATATCCATTAAATCTGAATTTATAAAAGTTTTTTTTTTAATTAAAATTTTTTTTTTTTTTTTAGAATTACTTTTCTATAAAATCTTTTTGGATATTTTTCAAAGTGTATGAAATAATAATTATGACCAGTTGTTTCACTACGTGTTTTAATTAATAAATCATAAAAAAAATTTTTGAAACAAAATAAAACTGTAAACAAGTTTTCACAAAATACACGCAAAATAACGGAAAAATAATTTATAAATTGCACTGAAGCATGACAATTTACTTTGGCTATGAAAATACACGCACACACACATACATACATAAATATGTTCAGTTACAAATAAGGACATTTGCGGGGCATAAATGTATGTACGTAAGTATGTATGTATGCGTTAAAGTTGTCAAAACAATATTTCGGTAGAACAGCTTGTAAACCATAAGCGAATTTAAATAAATCTACGATTATGTCAAACAGTTTTATCTTTAGTAAAAATTTGAAGAAAAAACAAACTAAACGAAAAAAGTAATTGTTTTGTTTTAGTTTTTATTAAGTCGAACTAACAGGTGAATAAAAAATAAATTGCTAAAATTGTATATGATATGGGACCTTCGTGTCCATTTTTAGGCCACCGTATTTTAATTTGCATGTATGTATGTATAGGGTAATTAATGTTTCGATGTTTGTATGCGAGCACGTGTATGTTTGCTGATATTTTGGTAGCAAAAGTTATTAACAATAAAGTCAGTTTTTTGTACTGATTTCTCTTGTTGTACGTACATGTGTATGTATATTAAATTCAACTACAACCTAACCGAACCCCTCTGAATCAGGCAACCATTATAATCATTCTTATTTTACACACACATACATATACATATGCACAATTTTTTTGTAGTAATAGTAGTATTGGAATGTAGTAAAATTAAGTAGAGTCGAATAAACACTAATATGTACGAATGTTAATGTACGATAGTAAAGTAAAGGCTAATAGAATCAAATGTGGTTCAGAGCATGAAAATGTATAATTTTGTTGTGTTTCCCAACTCGTAACATTGCTACAGCCATTTTCAATGTTTTGCACATATTTCATCAGAGTATGGGTCTTTTTGTTACTTGTCGCATAGCAGTAAGATTTCTATTTAGGCCAAAACTCATCACGATGCATGCAGGCATGCATGAAATAACTAACAATGCAAAAGAGTCAAAAAAAGGAGGACAAACAAAAATCAGAGAAATGTTAAAACAATAATCTTTTTGTTTGCAAAATTGTAACAGTAATCTAGACTAAAAACTATAAACATGAACTTACAAGCAACTTAAATGCATGCATGAGCCCACTCACACACGCACAAACACAAACACAGCGGCTAACATTCATGCATGTCATACAAGAGTTGTCAAATACAGAAGGGTCAAATCATTATGAACAAAATTTTTGTTTTTTTTATTGTTATATTATTTATGACAAAAATAGAATCAAAAATTAGTTTTTTGTATGGAAAATGTTTTATACATTTTCCTTAAATTCTTTGAAAAATTTGTTTTTTCTTTTTGTTGTAAATAATTTTATGTTTTTTGAAAACCAATATATTTTTCTTTTAATATGTAGAAAATTATTCAATTATTTTCAGCTTAAAGCCAATTCATGTCATATGTTAACTTTTTTAAAACCTTTTAATAAATCTTTAGTAAAATTTAAAGAAAATTTCATACAAATTCCCATTTTGCAGTGGTTTTTGGAAAATTTCTGGAGCTGTGAAAACCCTAACTTAATTTCAAATTCTGCTGGGTTTCAGGACACTGTTATATTGTTAGAAATGATATAGCTTGCGCGCAGTGAATTGACTGAAAGCTCAACAACTAGGGATGCAATTGGTCATTGTTATTGGCTAACAAAACTGCAAAGTGTCAGTTTAATTTTAGAATGGAAATCTCTAGACACTAGCCTAGAACCGTTACTTTCATAATTAAGAGGCACTATTTGATAACGTCTATGGCAGGCAGATGGGAAGACAGCAATCTGGATTATTTTAGGTTGTGCCAGGATTATGGTAAATTGAAAACCTTGAAGCACATTTTTTTACACTGCCCGAGATTGTGAAAATCATAGGAGCAAAATGTTAAGGTATGTGATTAGTTGATGAGTTAAGCAACCTCTCAGAAAGTAGAGAATAATATCATGGTATTCATTGTGGGAATTAGGTGGGTAGTTAATCATATTGAATGATATTAAGCAGCGTTCATCATGGATTCTGTTTGTTATTCCTATTTTTATACCCTTCACCACATGTGGCAATATTGGTCTACAACATTCGTTAGAATATATATGTACTGGGATCTTATAGAAAGGAAAGTCGATTTAGCAATGTCCGTCTGTCCGTCTGGTGAAATTAACTTTTCTCAGGACCCCGATGTCCTACTGACCGTTACTGGTATCACACTATCAGAAATTTCCCTGAAGTTATTTCTATTGAAAATCACTAGAATCCGACGATTAACAAGATACAAAAAACATTTTTTTACACACAAATAAATTATATTTGTGTAAAAGACATGCCTTTTGGGAAATTTCAAAAAAAAAAATTAACGAGATGTGAGCAAAAAATACAAATTTTTTTACACAAAAATTAAAATTTTTTTATTTTTTATTTTAGGGAAATTTGAAAAAAATTACCAATTGGCCCAGAATCAGCAAAGATATGGGCGAAAAACCTATATAGACATAAATTTATATCATAAAAAACTCAAGTTTTCTAAGACTTTAAATACCTTTTGAACATGTAAATACATACGTACACACATATCTTTATATATATATACATGCTGAAACTGTTGTAAAAGTCTTGTAGATAAACGTAGATAAGTCCAAGATAATGATTTTCAGGACTGGAACAAGGACTAGTCAGGGTCTTTCTTGGAAATATGACATCAATCTGATAGCTGTAGTAAACGAATACAGATATCTTGGAAATATTCTGACTTACAATTTGTCTTTCAAGAAACATATTATATCTAAACTCGCTGCGTCAAAGTTTGCAATAAATTCCATCTGGTTAAGCTACATGCACCACCCGAAAATAAAGCTATTGAACAAACTGATAATTTTTCAGGCAGCGACAAAATGAATAATGTTTTATGGTGCCCAAGTATGGAGTTTTCTTAGCTTTGATTATGTCGGAAAATTGTTGAGATATTTTTTAAAGAAATTAAATTAATTAATTAATTAATTAAATTAATTCCACGAAACACTCCTAACCATCCAATTCACTTGGAAACTGGCATACCTCCACTTTACTCAGATACCCTAAAGCTACACTTAAATTATATTGGAAAAGTTTTAGAGTTACCAGTAAGCAGACTACCATGGATATTAGCAGAGGAGTCCAATTGGTTACCGCATTGGAGGGCTTTGTGTAGCAAAATTGGTTTGATTTTGAGTCCTGGAAAATCAATTTTTTGTCACAAAGGAAAATATTACTTGATGTCCTATGAAACTGAGAGTACGGGAACTTTATCACAAGTGCCAGAAACTCGCGCTTTTACGATATGTATTCTACATTGCAATATCACATACAACTATATTTCAGCTGAATCTTAAAGGTCAGTGGTGGGTTGCTGAATTTAAATGCCCGTCATTTTAACGGTAATACTAATGTTCTTTGCACATTGTGTATCCATAACGAACTTGAAGACACATATCATTTTGTTGGCAGATGCCCAATTTTTTCCCACTACCATTTTATTTTTTTTGGAATAAGATTTCTATCACTTGAGGAATATAGAGAGCTTATTTTGAATGAATACCGCTAAACTTAAGCTATGTCCTGCTCTTGCCATTTTACTTTCAATCACTTTCAAAGTATGTATCTAAAAATGTAAACTTAAGCCGAATGCACTCATTGTGTCTGAACCAAAATTTTGTTTGAACAAATTTTTTTTTTATATTGAGTTTGACGTTTGACGTTTGTTTTTACATTTTTATTTATATTTTCTTTTAATTTTCTCTTATTTCAACTTAATTCTTTCTTCCTACTGAGTGGATGAATAACTTGGTTTTGTTATATTTTGCTTCCTAATATTAAAAGAATGACGATCAACAGTTATCATATAAAGTTTTTAAATTTTTACAAAAATTTTTAAAATTGTCTTTTTATATTGACATTCACTTTCATATGGCTGGACACATGTTAGCATGAGCATATAAATACTCTGTTGGAAAAACAATTGTATTTTTGAAAATATGAAATAAATTGTTCACATGTTTACATACACTAACAAATGTTACCAAATATTTGAGCATGTGCCAAAATAAGAATAATTTTATTCATTTCAAATAGAAAGATGTTGCTGCAAACACACAAAAATAAAATGGAACAACATGTGCAACATCTAGATTTGCATGTTCAGTATAAATATTGAAAGACATTTGTAACATTTGTTATACGTATATACGTATGTATGCATGTACACATGTGTAAAATTCGACACTGTCCAAATGTGCAGTATTTTATGGTATAAGTTTTTTAGAGATTATTTTAAATATTTTTCTAACATTTACCCTTATATTTATAAAATATTTATAAAGTTACGAAAGGCTTACAAAACAGATTTTGTTTGTGAAATTTGTCTTAATAAAGTTAAAAATATGGGGTTTAAAATTTTAGTTTATTTAGTTACAACTAACAAGTAAGTTTCAGCTGTAGAAAAAAAGTTGTGATTTATGTAATTTTTGGGTGTTAATATTTGAAAAAAAAGAAATAAAAAAGAAAACTAAATATAAATCAAATTCATTGAGATTTTTAAAATCACCAATCATAGGAAGAATGATATATAAAGTGCAAAGTGACTTATTTCATTATTACATATTTACTCACTTTATTTACTGCTGCAAGGAACACAAGTCATTATTAAATAGATGTCGACAAGTTTGTGAACATAATCAGTTAATCGTTTTTTTGTTCAGATAAATATAAATTTCTTGGCTTAACTGAATTTTTTGTGAACATTGGTTTACATAAAAATATTTAATAATTTAATAATTTTTGATAGATAATAAAACAAACAATAAATTGTAATTATTAATAAAAAGAATCAAGCAAAAAGATCTTGTCAGTTGGCAAATTTCGTTCTCACTCACACAATTAGAAGAAGTAAAGGAATGTCCCACTTTCTAATTTGTTAAAATTGTGAGTTAAATAGATGATGTTTACATACAACACCAGTAGTACCAATCAAAGAGTGTTATAGATGAAACCATAGCTGGTTTCGAAAATGCATTCCACTCGGCTAGTGTCGGACTTGATTTCCTTGATATTCCTAATATTAACAATCACAAAAATTTGAACTCATGCCAAAACTAATAATATTTAAACAAAATTTATAATAAACAATTTTTATATGAGATATAATAAGTTTATGTTTTTAATAAAAAAAATAATTTTAGTATTAATAATTTTAGTATTAATAATTTTAAGCACTTAAAGCAATATTAAGTTTGAACCTAAAGGTCTTAGCAAAGGCTCTTACTTAATGTTTACTTTATGTTTTAAATACTTAAGATATTTTTAATGTAAGGACCCACAAAGATGGAATGAATATTAAATATGAAACTTTGCGACATAAGTGTATTTCTTTGTAAATAACATAAACCAACTAATTATAGAGCACACGTTTTCAGGTTAAGTATGAAATGAAAAAGAAAATAAAATTACTTAAGCCATCAACAACTATTCAGGCCACAAATAATAAACGACTTTAACCACGTTGCTCTTTATACTTGTTTAAAAGTAACCACAACAGCATCATCTTTTATTATTTTCGTATTTATTTTTATGTTTTTCTCATAGTCTCAGTACCCTTTGGCATATAAAACAAGGATGTTAATTGGTTTGTCACAACGTTTGGAAATTGTAAATTATTTAATTGCCATTGAAAAAAGTATATATTTTGATCCTCATATATAGAAAGGCGCAAAGGCATTATAAGGCTGTGCAAATCAATGTTAAAATCAGTATTCTAAAGTCCTGTAGATCATACAGATCTGTTTTTAATATAAAATAATTTTAAATATAAGAATTTTAAATGTTTTATATATATATATATATATATATATTCCCATCGTTCCTATAAGGAGCAAAGGGCCTTAACAAACTTTTTCCATTCAGATCTGTCCATCGCAATATTTTTTACTTCACTCCAACTCTTATTCATTTTACTCATTTCGCCTTCAATTTGCCTTCGCCATGTATTCACTGGTCGACCTCTTCTGCGACTTCCCTGAGGATTCCACTCGATAGTCTTGGTCCACTTTTTGTAGACCAAACAGACTTGGTCCGTTTTTTTTATATTAATATTTAACCCAGCTTTCTCTGATATGTGGGTGAGTCGCTTTAGTTGTGCGGCCATGTCAGTATAGCTATGGCAGAGGAGGCAAATGTCATCGGCGTATTCAATGTCCTCCAGCCTTTCGTGCAGCCTCCATACGATTCCTTGGTTGCCCATCATTGCTTGATTCATCACGCTATCAAGTATTATATTAAAGAGAAGTGGGGTCATCACACATCCTTGACGAACGCCAGTGACAACTTTAATTTTACGGCTGACCATGCCATTATGTAGAATTCGGCAGCTTACTCCTGTGTACAGACATTTTATCAATTTGGCAAGCTTAAGTGGGAACCCCTTAACTCCGAGAGCATTCCAAATAACATTATTAACCAAGGTGTCAAATGTCTTCTCAAAATCAATGAAAATAAGGTACAGGGGAGACCTCCATTTAACTAAATGCTCTACAATGACTCCCAGTGAGTTAATGTGGTCTACACAGGGTTTGTAGGGACAAAAACTAGCCTGCTGTTTTTTTAAATTTGTCAGTTCATCTGATATCCTTTTGGTTATAACGTGAGCTAAGACTTTATTCAGCATACTTAGTATGATGATTCCCCGCCAGGTGTTGCGATTTGTAAGGTCGCCTTTCTTAGGTTTTTGGACGATGATGACTTCTTTGATATCGTCTGGGATGTTTTGACGAACTTTTATTTGTTTAAAGACAATTATTTTAATGCTATCAAAATGTAAAAAAAACCGCTTCAGTAACGGCTTAAATAGAAATATAAAGCTCACAATTGCATTTATTTGAATGTTTTATAAAAGAAGTTTGTTTCATTAATGTATAATATATCAATGTTAAAGGCAAAGATATTAGCAGAAAACATTTAAAAAAACTTGTCGAATATCTACTTTTCTAATCTTTTAAATAATATTTAAATATGCTGGTAGCATACAATTAATATCTACAGCTTCGAGAATTTCCCCCTTTAAAAATAAGCAGCGAAACATTTTTGATTAAGGAATGGTACATAAGATTCGGCTTAACCCTTCATCAGAAATCTTATTTATGTTTTAATATCTTGTTTTTCTGAAACTCATTTTGATATTTACTTAAAATATTTACAACATTGGCTTATTTTTTTATTATTAAACTGCTAGTGTATCTGTGCAGGTATATGTGATTGTGTGTGTGTGTTTTTTTTCGCTTTTGTTTATATACACAAACACATTAATTTTCTAGAGTATTGCCAGTTTGTGATTTTGTGCACTCTCATATCCCAATGGGTTTAACATTTAACCCTTTTCGACAGTACTCCTTAATAAAGTTTGATTATTAAAGGTGGTCTAACCTAAATATTTTGTATTGTAACTTTAACATTAAACATGTACATAAATAAAAATCAATATGTCACTTTACTGTCCCCAGATAATCAAGAGTATAATTTATTTAAAATTATTTTATAATTTCATACTATTTTCTATTTATCTAATTTATTTTAATAGCGCTATTTCCTATGATATTCGCATTTCATAAACTGTGCAGGTGATAGTGCTAATGCAAGAGGCGAGAAGTGAACCTACAACTCTCAAGAATAGCACACTGGCGACTAGGCTAATGATGTGCTCAATTTTATTAATTTATTTTTATTATATAAGTAGCAGAAGCAGATAAATTTTAACTTCTTTCTGGAATATTTAATTTTCTAGCAACCAGTGATTCTATAAAGATCATATAATAATGCTAAAGCTGATGGAAAAAACTGCCATCAATTTGAATTTTATAACACAACAACAATTATATCGAATCTAAAGGCAAATACAAACAACACACATATACGTACATACACATGTGCATACATATGTATATAAAACCTAAAGAGAAAATGACATCAACAAGAATAACGATGACGATGATGATAATGTGGAGAATCACGACTAGTGATGTCAACTTTTGTGACCCAAAATGCGTAAGTATGTTTAAAAAATTAAAAACTAAAAAAAGTAATGTTAAATATAATAAAATTAAAATTAATAAAAGTGATGGTTTAAAAAATGTTTTAATATTTTTCGGGCAATTTTTCTTGACAAAAGAAAATAATGACAAACAATTTCTCTATTAAGCTAATATTTTCACCTCACGCAGAGAAAACACGTGGTTAAGTATGGTCACGATAATATGATTACAGACAATTTTAAAATTCTATGATTACTGCAATCGTTATATGATTGCCACAATCACAATATAGTTGTAGTCATATTTTACGTCAATACCATGATCATATATATGTTTGCAAAAATCATTATATGTTTGTCCACTTTATAAACTTTGTTACGTATAATCATGAATATGATGGTTTCAGATTATGGTTATCATATATTCTAAAACCATCATACATATGATTATCCGTAACAAAGTGTATAATTTGGAGAAACATATAATGATTTTTGCAAACATATATATGATCATGGTATTGACGTAAAATATGACTACATCCGTATTGTGATTGTGGCAATCATATAACGATTACAATAATCATAGAATTTTAAAATTGCCTGTGATTATATTACTGTGACCCCATACTCAACCATGTTTTTTCTTTGGGTGTTCATATGAAGATCATATTGTCAGTTACGTGCGACATATGGCCATTAATTATTACATTTTTTAATCAAATTGAATTATGTATAACTTTAGTAAAATTTTAATTAAAAACTTCAAATTAATATCATTAAAAAAAATGTAACCGAAACTGATTATTTGTCTTTCGAGTGAAAAACAAAAACTTTTGTTTTAACTATAAAGTAACCAGAGTTAACTAACAGATAACTTATCATCAACAGATAATTGTAATTCAAAAATCAGGTTGGTTATTTTACTTCTCATAATATGAAATATTGTTTAAACATTTTTTTAAGTAACGTTTTGTTTGAACTTTTGTCATTTGTAAAAGGGGTTTCTAACGCTAACAAAAATGCTAGAATGAAAAATGAAAAGAAAAAGAGCCCAGATGTACTTACATAAAATAACTTTAAAAAAATGTGCTCTATTTGCGCATTTCTTAGCATCTTTCTTAACTATTTTTGTATTTTGGGCAAATAAAAACTGGCAAAATACTTTCATAAAACGTCTTAGTTGGCAAGACTGTTAACGACGAGGAAAGAAGAAAGAAAGATTTTTATGCATAGAGGCATATATGATTGGACCGAATCTAAAGAGCCCTTTACCAGCATATTTTGTTATTTGTACGTATGTAAGTGTGAGGGAAATTATTTATCCCTTTTGTAAGGGACTAAATTTTTCACGGCCATGCCAAACTTCAGTTGAAGAGCATAATCCCACTATCATTTATGATGGTGTTTGGTATGAGGGATACCAAAGCAAACCGCTGCTATCATGGAACCTTTTGCTGCCAGCCGAGTTATGAACAAAGTTAATCATATTTGTTTTGCACATATTTTAAGTGATAATACTTTAAGTTTACTAATTTTTAATATCAAATGTTGCATAACCTTTAAGATATATTAGTAATAGCAACGATGATCTTAGGAAGGTTACATATATAATGCATACGGACTGATGGGCCAATGAACATTGTGTTAAAGATTTCTCTATGTAATTATTTTTACAAACGATTTATAAGACTCATATATACCCCTGCCGCTTATTATAGAGTGTATCTATAAAAATACTAAATTATTATCCTGACATTTATTGATAAATATCTTAACGTTATAAAGAAAAAAGCTACAAAATCGTTTTTTTTTTGTTGTTGTTGTTCTTATTTTTTGTTATATTCATACATGAGAAAATTTGTAAAAAAAAAGGTCAAAACTATAAGAGAAAAAGAAAAAAAAAGGTATTTAAATACGTTGTGATAAAAACCTCTCTAGAGGAAAGAGATTACAAAAGTAGGATGGAAAAAAAGTGACAACGTAAATAAAAATTATCCTGGGCATCATGACAGGCCTAATTTATACAAATTTTATAGATTTAGTTGTATTTCTTTTTTATTTTTTTTTTATTTTTATTTAAGTTCAACTTTAAGAACTTTTAATAGTTGAGATTTCTTTTTTAAGTTAATGGCATATTTATAATGTGAAAGGGATTTGGGGTCATTTCAGTTTAAAAAAAAAAATAATAAAACTATATATATGTAGATATACATACATATACATATGTATTTCCTTTCTAGATATTAACTCCCTTGTTCCTAATCAAATTTTGTTATATTAAAGTTTTACAAGATAATTACTTTTTTTTGGGAAATTCTGTTATAAAAACCTTTAATAACATTAAATTTTATTACAAATAAGGGCTTAAGTATTAAAGTAAAAAAACCTTATTTATAGAAATATTAAAATAAAGTTATAAAGGAAAATTCTTACAATAAAAAATATATGTTTGACAATTCGTTTGCAGAAATTTTTAGCAAAATTACACAGTGCAACAGTAATCTTTATAACAAGAAAAATCTACACATACGTCAAAGTATATTTCATATATAGAAACTGCTAAGTTCTTTGTATTCGATACTGGAATCCTTTAAAATAAAAGTCACAAATTTGCAAAGGATATGGTTTAAGAAGTAAAACATTTAGAATATGTTTATTTAAATTTTATGATGCCTATAAAGGTATAATATAAAAGGTAAAAATCTGTACAATTTTATTGTATATTTTATTTTATTACAAAATAGAAAATTAAACAAAACTGCTGCAATTCTTATTTTTTTCTTTTTTAAGCTTTTACAACCTGCACTTGTTGCTTTTGAAATGCGTATCTACTTTAGCATTGTAAAAATCTATATATATATATATAAATGAAATGGTCCATGTATGTAACCGCATCACTTGAGAACGGCTGGATCGAGTTGGTTCGTAATTTTAAGTAGACGGTTTGTATGAAAAAAATAAGGGGCGTGGCACCGCCTCCACATTTTAAATACATTTTATGATATGTTAAGTGAAATGTTAAATCTATCGTCCAGCAAATAAAATATTTAATCTATATGGCATATCTTAAGAACTGTTACCTCAAAAGCCTCAAAATTTTGTATGATTAACACTCTTTGATTTCTGTAGACTTATTTCAGCAAAAACCGACAAAACCAAGCACCTCTCTACAACTCAAATAAATTACTTTAAAAGTATTGAGATTTGCTATATATTTTCTATCAAACCTTTGTACCATTAACTATAATATAACTTTCCTTATTTATGCAAAAATTGCCATGAGCAGGGGGCACCACCCATTTAAAGAATGTACTTAAATAGAGATATTTAAGAGTTGGATACCTTGCAATTTATGTACGAATTCGATAAAAAGATTACTTTATTTCAAAAATTATATAAAAATTGCCTCCTATTCGCTTCTCATTTTTTCTATATTACCTTGGCTTCCAACTTTCAAAAGCTCTGAATTCTGGGTATTGTTTTTTTTAAACTGTATTTATTTTAGTCCGTGATAGTCAAAATCAAAATTGTATTTATTAACATACATATTAATGCTTGTAGACGTACTGTGCTTTCAAAAAATCTTGTGTGGTTCCCTTAATTTTCTAAATTGCTGGTGAGTGAGGGTTTGCGATTTCTAATTTTTTTCATTAGTAAATAACAGGGTTCAAAAGTTTTCATGTGTGATCGCTAAAA
>NDXZ01008452.1:12052-22563 GCA_003055125.1 Paykullia maculata | reverse complement strand
ATTTTAAATGAAAACAAAAAACAGCTGATAATTTAATTGCAGTCCGAACTAACCCAAAGAAAAAGTTCGTACAACTTTGTACAGGAAATAAAAAAATTTTTTTTTTTGTTCTTTGTTTTGCCATACTTATTTATTCGTTTTGCATAGTAAAAAGTGAACGAACTGAAGTAACTGTTTTTCTGTTTAAGTTTTGAAAAGTATTTTTATGGTATTTTGCAAACCTTTTAAAACTGGCTCTATCACACACGTGTGTGTTTTTTTTTATGAAATAGACATGTGAGATGATAAGAAAAAATTATAACCACAACATGAGATAATATAAGACATTATAACACATGTTTTAAAGCAAAAACCCAAAGTCATCTATAAAATGGCAATTTTAATAGGCATACAAAACTACAAGTGACATCATATGTTAAATATATTTCCTGTAATATTTAATAACTTCACAGCAAAATTTTTTTGAATTTGAGTAATAGATGGTTACTATATTATACGTTATATAGTAGTGAGGGGTCATGATTTTTTCAAACATGCCATGATTTTTTCAAACATAAACTATTGACTTAGTGGTAATAACTTTAGTAATTTGATTTCTTATAACTTTAAATTTGTCATGGATCTTATAAGATCCCAACAGTAGAAAATTAACCACTTATAATTAAACTTTCTAGTTGCTGTTTTGTAACTAATAATATTTTGTATTTGGTTAGTACATTTGTAAGCTCGGGCTATGAAGTTTTGGACAACTTAACCCTCCGTCATACACATGGATCTGGCCAGACCTTATTGAAGTTTTTAACTTAATTTAAATGTGTCTATAATTTAGCTACAGAAATGAAACTTCAGGTACCCTCCTACAATATTGTTAGTTATTAGTGTATAAAACAAAACTGATAAAAATGGGGGGAAAAATCAAAGTTATAAGGGCATTTTGTTGTACACATCACATTCGTAACACATGTGGTCTAGCTGGACCTACATATAATTCAAATGAAAAAATTCGCAGCAAAACATAATATTGTTTGGTTCAAAATGTTTAAATAAAAATATTAAAATTTTTATTTTTATTTGCTTTATTAACATATGATAAGGTAAAATATAGCTGTTATAATATAAATAGATAAAAAAAAATGTAATATTTTCCACATAAATATATAAAAATATACAATGGGTCTGGCCAGACCCATGTTTTACGAATGTGACAATCGAAACATGTGTATGACGAAGGGTTAAACAGAAATAGGTAAATATTCAGCAAAAATTGTAACCTGTTTATGTACATCTCCAATATTACTTTTTAACTAAGTTGGTAGGTAAAGTTTTTGCTGGGTTCATGGCGCTTGGCAACACACGGCCTCGTATTAACATAGAGACAACAAAGTATTTGGCTCTTTATTGTAGTGTGCATTCTTTACTTATGGTTAAGAAATTGACCCATATTTTAGCCATAACTTATTTTTTTCCAAATGAATTAGACTGTTTGTAAGAAACCGTAAATTCTAAACTAATAACGTAAAATCCACAAAAATTTTACTTGTTTGCTACTAAAGAGGGAATTTGCTATGATTAAACTTTTTCTGGTAAAGTTGTCAAATAAAAAAAAAAAAATAAAAAAAAGAAAAGTTATTTCAGTATCTCGACATTATCTATTAATGTTTTTCTATATAAAAGATTTAAACTAAATGTAAAATAATGGTTATCCTTTATGTATTCTGGGGCAAGTTGAAACAAAGTAAATTTTCATTACATTGTTGTTGCAAATATTTTTTTATAATTCACACGAAATACTTATGTATATAATACTATCGATCAGATCTACTTTTTCAAATAAAATAACGTTTTAATTGTAATCATTTAACATTTTAATACTTATGCATTCATTTAATCTAAGGACCTTTTACATACCTTTAGTTCTTATAACGATTAAGGTTACATTACAAATATGTATAAAAAACACTTTAGTAACATTAAATTATTGTAACTTAATTACAAAAAGATATATGTATGTATGTACACATACATCTAATTAAACACAATTAATTGTGAGTGGATTAGATTTAAACTCTACCCCAGGGATTAATAAAAAAAACATTTTTTAAAGTAACGTCACTAAAATTTTGTTTAAATCTTTTTTTATTTCTTCATTAAAATGTTCACTTCTAATTACTCAAACACAAGTTTGTAAATCACATCAAGAGTAAAAAACAAAACATTAATTATTGTAAAAATGACTTAACGCAATAATTTAATTTCATGCAAAAAACAGCACTGTTTACCATTGGGGGCCTTTAAGTTCCACTTGATGTTGTAGGTGCCCAAGGGAAATTTGCTTTCGATAGGAATGTCAACGGCATAATTTTGACTTTCGCCACTCTTCACCGGGCACTTGGTGTATTTGCAAGCATCTTTATCCATGGTAATTAAGGGCAACTCATTGCCGGCCTCTTTAACCCAAACGAGACTGGCCTCCAAGCTGTCGGCATCAAAGTTGGGTGTAAAAGTGAAATCCATTTTGGTAGGTTTGCGACGTCTCAACTTGCAGGCAGCATTGGCACTATCACGCGTACAGGGTTCTACACGCACTTCAGAAATATCACAATCATTTACATCACAGGTTTTGAAGTTAATGCCCTCAGCCAATGCACAGGCCATTAAACCACAAAATACCAAAGTTTTAACAGACAACATTTTTTGTTTTTACAATTTTGGTTTTACTTTTAAAGAAAAGCACTTTGTTTTAAAATTTCTCTGTGTAAAAAGAGACGTCCGCTCTGTGCCTTGAAAAGTTACGAAATGATTAGAAATTTATTGGGCTCTAGAGAGATATGGTTAAAAAAACACAAAAATCTCAAGAATTTCTGTTGGTTGTATTAAATAAATGTGGAGAGTTTTTCTCGCTGTCTGACCTGTTAACTGACACCGCAATGATTGATAAGGATTTTCTTATCTCTAGCATTTGCTATTTCGTTGAGTAACACATAGAATTCTTTTTCTAAATATTTTTTTTTTTGATTTTTCCTTAATATTAAAATTTCTATTTACTGCTATCGAGTAGTGTCAAAAAAAAACAATTTTTTTTAAAAATATTTTTAATAAATATAGAAAAAAAAAGTTGTGATAAGTTTGATTTTGAATAGAGGTTTTCACAAGTTATAATTCATTCCACAATCACCACGTAAACAATATATTTTTTTTATAAGTACCATGTAGTTTTAAGGTATTAACTTTAAAGGTTTTTTTGTTTTGGTCTTATCTTTATTTTTTTTTTCAAGTAGAGATTGCAGCAATTATAGGGGTGAATATGTATTTGTGTACATGTGTGTGTGTAATGATAATGTCTCTTGGATTTTAGTGATTTTGGGATTATGTATGTATGTATTATTTGCTTTTTACCTATAGTGTGTTTAGCATGTGATTGATTAGGGGTTTTTTTAATTTAATTAAAAAATAACTTGCCATCTACATATGTATATTACACTGGCAACAAATTGGCAATTTTGTTGTTTTTCATCAAGTTTTATAACGGAATCTTACTTATTTTAAATCTATTCCTTAGCAGTTAGAGTTTTTGAAATTCAAGTACCCCCTAACATTTTTTTAATATGCAAATTGTGGCGATGATAAATAAATAACCTATATTTATAAATTGTTTGAAAGAATTTGTGTAAGAATTTAAGTAGTTTTTCCTTTATTTGAGTTCATATATAAAAAAATCGATTAAAAGTGTCTGACTCTGTGAAAATAGCCCACGCACAGTGGTTCCAAATGCGAATTTAGCACAAAAGATTTGTGTGAGCTGATAAGGCACGATCTTACGCCATTGGCGTATTCGATTGACATTGGTCCTGCAAAATCATTTCACAATTATTAATTTTACTATGAGGTAATTTGTGTTTTTTGTTTAGTCACTCTGTTTAAATATCACTGGAAACACAACAAATAACAACCTGATAATAATACGCAAAGAAACAATAACTTTTTGTTATTTTTTGCCATCAATGTACATCGCTAACGTTTTTTTACTGCCATAAGGTATAAGTGTTTTAGATACCATTTTTAGTGTTTTAAGAAGCCTTTTTGGAGAACATCAATGCTGCTAAAATTGTCTGCAGTAACTCTTTTGCCTGCTTTATAAATACAGCTTACAGCAGCAAACGTTAACTCTTCTGGGGAGCAAGTGTTTACAAGAGACTTTCTCTTTCTATTGTTTTAGTCTTTGTCCTCCTTTAAAAAATGGCTTAGAAGGTCGTTCGTGTTTCGATGTTGACGTTCCGTCAGCCAAATCTTCCTCCAGAATTATTGACGAGGCTTTGAAGCATTGAACCAACATTAGGGGAAGACTAGAAAAACTCTTTGTTCTATATAAATGCGTCAACTTTTTTGACAGTTTGACAACGAAATTTCGAGCTGTTTGCTTTGATTAATTTTTATAGTCGGCATCTTCGTCATTATCTATAACACTTTTGATAAAAATGCAAAATATAACAAAATATTTTTTTCTTCTTTTGGTCGTTTTTTGCATTCTAATAGACTCGATATAAAGTGTTTAGACAAAAATCGCATTTAGAAGTCTAACATAAGTTACAATACAAAAAAAAAAAAATGACCCATTTAACGAAAGCATTTCAATTTTCCTACATTTTTTGATTAATCGGCACATCAGGATTTATAAAAATACATCCCTCATTTGTATAAATAAAGCCAACAAAAATTCAAAAAATGTTTTTCCTCTATTTTACAAGCTTTCAAAACACACAATTATTGATTGGTTTTTTATTAAAATTAAAATGTGTTTGAAACCATACTGCCGTAATTATATTGCAAATATATAAAAAAAAGTTTATACCGTTTTGCACGTCGGATATATATTATTAAAGTACTATGCAAATTTTTCACTTTTGTACCATCCGAAAAACGACTTTTTTACGCCAAACTTGTCATTGGAACCACTGTGCCACGTAGACTTACTTGGGATGTTATTAGAAAGAAGTTAAATTTAAGTAAAATAATTTTAAAAGTCTGTTGAGAACAATTTGATCATCAGGATTATTGTTGTATTGAATTTATTCTAAGAGAGCTAGAGTTATAACCGTAAGATCGGTAAGAAGACAGGGATTACTGTAAGATTAGTAATCCTTAATCCTTACCTTTAGTCTTGCTCAATAAAAAAATAAAATTAGAATTTTAAATGACCCTTATGCCAAATTAAACTATATGTCCTCCTCAGCTTATAAAAATCCTTTAAGAATTTTGTAAGAAGTGCTGAATTTATCCGCTTAACGTAGAGCATTCATGGAAATACCAAAATTGTTTGCATATGAAATAGCAATATTTATTTAATGATTTGATTTATCTTTTTACAACTAACTGCCTTTTGGTTTCGTGCATAAGACAGAGTTTCTTTCTGCTTTTTTTTTGTATTTATCTCTGTAGGCATTGCACGGTAGAAACAAAAATTACGCTAATTAGGTGCATACGAAGTATGGCATTTTATATAAAAAGCAGAGCATAATAAGCACGTGAGCACTAAAAAAGCAGTTCAAGAAGCGCTTTTTGGAAAGAAAGTTGTGTACAGCCAGCGACTTGAATTATTTTTCTAAAAATCTATGTGATTGCGTCCAACCAAGGGCAACACTTCTTATAATTTTCATGCTTCATCAATTAGATGTAAGCCATTAAACTATCAATACATTGATGCACCGTGCCATGTGGTGTTTTTGTAATTGTCATATTTTTATTATTTACTAGCTTTTAACCCGCTACTTCGTAAGTGCACTTTTCAATATTTATTTAACCTTAAAGTTCTGTTCAGCTAATGTGTATTTTTTTTTTATAACATTGTATATACAAATTAACAACTTTTATTTGTCTAGATTTTTTTATCTACAAAAATTTAAGGAAACTCAAAAAATGTAAAAAAGTACCCCAAAAGTTAAAAAAGTATTTTTTCGCCCCCTATATGGGTTTTTAGCCATATAAGGAGCGATAGGCCCTAATTTTATGTTTCTAGACACATTAACTCGAAATATGTAAAAAAGTACCCTAAAATTTAAAAAAGTACTTTTTCGCCCCCCGTTCACCCGAATTTTCCACTTTCTCTTACCCATTGTTATTGTTATTCAAATTTTATTATAACATACTATTTTTTATGTCTAAAGGAATCCGTGTTTCAAATTTTACTTGAATTGGCCCAGTAATTTATTAATAAACGCATTTTCCCGGTTTTCCTCATTTTTGGTACTTTTTTAGTCCCCATTCTAGTACCTTAATTTTTTCTCAAATAGTTGTCTAAGTAGTAGTAGAAGCCTAAGTGAACCTCTTTATGAATTCTACCAAAATTCAGAAAAATATTTTCTTAAAAAAAGTACGATTTTTATCCCTACATGTTCGAATTTCAAAAAAGTATTAAAAAAGATATTCATATTTTTTTGAGATGTGACGAATGCAGTTAAAATTAAATTTCTATGTTTATTGGCTTAGAAGTTCAGGGGGCCCCAAAAAAGTACAAAAATTTAATTTTTACCCGTTTTTACCCCCAAGGCTCCCGAATTTGAAAAAAGTACCAAAAACGTATTCATATTTTTTGGAGATGTAACGAATGCAGTTTAATGTGTTGTACAAGTACAAGAAACCTGTCCGCTTTTTTTTAAAGTAGAATATAATGCTTTTTAAATTTTGTTTGTATCTTGTTTGGTTTAGAAGATAGAGGGTTACCGATTTTTCACTTTTTTACCCTTTTTTATCCCCTAAATATTTGAATTTCCAAAAATCCCTTCTTAGTGGATCTATACAACGGGAGAGAAACCCACAGTCCAAATTTCAAGTCTCTAGCTCTATCCGTGTGGGCTGGCCGATGATTAATCAGTCAGTCAGTAACGTTACTCTTTTATATATATAGATTGAACTTATCTACCTATATATTTATTATTGATTTTTTATTTATCGGCTTATATCATATGGGAAACTGAATTTTTAAATAAAATAACATTCCCAATATATTACACTTTCAAAATATAAGAACTTTAAGCCAAAAAAAAAAAAATCATTAATGGAATTTAATAATTTTATACTATTTTTTTGTAACAAATTCTTTCCTTCATATACCAATAAACTAGCTGCTCAAACACCTTTTAATATCTTATTTCAGTATCTTTGGAAAATGGAAAGTTTTTGTACAAGTTCACATTTTATAAATTTCTTGTTAAAATATTGTCAAAGTATTAAATTGCTAAAGTAATGAGTAAAATAATTCAGAATTTATAAGCCGATACCATTGTTGCTAGTGCTTTTTGCTTTTGATTTATTGTAATTTTATTTATAATAAATTTGTAAATAAATAAAAAAATAAAATAATTCGGAATTTTTTCCACTCTTAAATTTAATAATGTTTAAAAGCATTGTTAGGTATTGTTGCAATAAAGCGTTTGAAATGGTTATTATGGCATAAAAAAATTAATAATTTTTTGGTCTTCTTTGCTGTAGTTTTTCAAAAATTGGACAACACTACTTAGACCAGTCATTTAAGAGCATCGTTGTCTGCATGTTGTTGTGCATCAAGAGCAGTTAAAAAAAACAAAAATTAAACCTTAAAAAATGAGTCAGGGGGCTATGAATGAGTATAGTTTTATGAACTTTAGTTATGAAGAAAGAAAAAATAACTGACAAACTCATATACAATTATAACATATTAAGGCAATTTGGCAAACATGCAACACTTGCAACATTTAACGAAAAATACATTTATACTGCTCAACTTCCCAACAGTTTTGATTCAATTCAAAATAAAAAAGTAACTACTTTGTGTAATGGGACTAAAACAGTCCCATCATACATCAGCCATGATCATTTGTAAACAACTTATTTAAGTGCCAGTGTGATATATTTTGCTAAGCAACTTTTTTTAAACAAATATCATCTTTAAAAATAAAGGGGATGTGCAAAACAGTTACAGGTTTCATTAGTACTCCACAATTAAACGGTCGAGTGACGGAAAAAAGGTTGGAATTCTCTGGCTGTGAGTATATTACAATGTCATCTAAGCAAACAACGCAAACAAAATAGTCGTTAAGTAGCCTACACTCTTCTGCAAATTAGCAACACAATTCATGTTCTTGGCCAAGAGTAAAGACAAGGAATGAAGCGCTCAACATATGCATAAGGATAACTATAAAAGACAAGGATAATAATACTAATAAGAACGACAGTACGAAATATCGTAAGAAAAGAGCTGTCATAATTTAACTAAAATTATGATTATTTTTTATTCGTCGCCATCATTGTTGTTGTTATTGTGCTCTTCCGTAAGTGCTAACGACACAATAAAAGCCAAACTACACACATATCATTTGGAATCCAGCATTTAGAATCATATACTAATAATGAAGATAATGACGTTGTCATGTTGCTAATGATGACAATGATGATGGCCAGCCAATAACAATGACAATTGAAAAATTCATTTTCTACTTTTTGTTGGTTTTATTTTAAAAATGGACAACATTTAGTTTCAGTATTTATAATACCCTATACGATCCTGTGTGAAAAGGGCGTTATGTGTTTGTGCTGATTTTTTTGAAATGACCAGAAAAATATTATTCAAGACTTACCTTGAAGCAAAATATATCAGTTGGCTTTGAATTGCTTTTTGTGTCGAATAAGCGATGTCTGCCCATCTGTAAGTCCATGTCAAGAGTAAGACTAAAGAACTGTTCGCACTTTTGAATATATTTTAATGAAATTTGTTTATTAATTATAATAATTTTGTGGGTCTTACGACAAACCCTGTTGACATAAACTTTACCAAAATAAGTCTTATGTTAACACAAAGTTTTTTTTTTGTTAATTTTGTTTTATCATCATATGCATGCATATGACCTGAAGAGGTTTCTAAAATACCGTCTAAACATAAAGTGCTCCCTCCCAGAGACGTGGAGCTGGCCGCAGATGCGGGAGGATTCCACAGATGTCCGTGATCTCCTGGGAGATTTTCATTCATTTCGTTTGCCAGGGTTTCCTCCTTGCTTGTAAGCACAAAGAAGAGATAGATAGGACAAAAAAGGCTTGATGCTTATTTAAGGGCGGCATCGACGCGCTCCATCGGTGACTGATTACGGTTTTATGGGTTTTTCCCTTTCAGTTTATACAGAACCCACTGTATAACTTTCCATTACCTGTCCGTCACCCGCTGCTTGTCCGGGACTGCTTATTCAGTATATTCGCAGCTAGCCTCAATATGAGGTCATGTCACTATCCGCAACCAGTGACCCGCTGAGCTGCAAGCTGCTCAGCTCCCGCGTTTGTCCCAACTCCACGGACTGGAATTTTGTTTAAATGATCCAAAATTGGTCCTAATAATTCCTAGTATGGCCCTCTTTAAAAAACTACTTAAAGCACATAAAATTGTTTAATATAATTGGAATCGATTTAAAATTATTTAAAAAAAAGGCTCACGCACAGGGGTTCCAATTACAAATTTAGCACGAAAAAAGTCATAACTTCTTTTTAAAAGTACATTAATTACAATAATTTTTTTGAAAGTGAACTAAATTCCCATAATACCATTGGAAATAAATGGCAGCTTTGGCTGACTTATATTTTTTTTAGCAGAATCGCAACAAAAATCCAAACGTAGGGCATAATATGGTCGAATTTAACCAACTATAACTTTCTTACTCGCTCCACATAGCTGGAGTATGAGAGCGTGTAAAACTAATGTTTAATATTGTGTGTTTACAGGATGTAGAGGACCATTTAGTTTTGTACGAATATAAACGGAAGTAATTATTATTTTTATTTTTGTTTAGTTATGAATATTTTTTTAAAATATATTTTATTTGTTTTTCTATCCTTTATTTTGCATTTTCAAATATAAAAGCGGTTGCAAAAGGATAACAAAATATTAGCTCCAAAGTCTTTATTGTATAAAAGGAGTTGATGGAGAAAAGCAATTATTATTATGATTATTTTGTAACCAATTAATTTTTACGCTTTAATGATTATTAACAACAATTGGTGCAACAATTTTGTAATATTTACAGTAAAATATACTCGAAGAAAGAAAATTTTTAAAGTAATAAAAATGTATTCGTCTCGTTCGTTGTAAAACAATTACTTTTTTGCCATAAGTAGACAGACATGTCATCTTATACTGCTGGCATGGTAAACGTTTGAGCTCATTTCTTTTTTTGTTCTTATGCCTGCAACAATTGCTTTTCCTCCCCTAAGGGCTGTGCTACATTCATACATAGATGGAAATCATTTTCATAATTTTAACAATATTTTTTATTTAATTCT
The DNA here is from genome assembly GCA_003055125.1 of Paykullia maculata. Classification (NCBI taxonomy): domain Eukaryota; kingdom Metazoa; phylum Arthropoda; class Insecta; order Diptera; family Rhinophoridae; genus Paykullia; species Paykullia maculata. The sequence goes on along the minus strand of NDXZ01008452.1, from coordinate 12,267 downwards.
TTTGATTCTTTTAATACCACCAACAAATACTTACTTTTTCTATTTGTTGCTATCAATTTCTTTTTGTTATTTATTTAACCTTCTTGCAATTACAAACATTTGTCAACATTTCATTTTCATTTTCAATTCATTTTATTTTTTTTTTATTATTATTTTGTTGTCATATTCTGGTTGTACCTTGACAGAAGGTTTTTTTTTTTTTTTTTTTTTTTTTT
>NDXZ01008452.1:0-12032 GCA_003055125.1 Paykullia maculata | reverse complement strand
TTTTGATAGATTTATCTCCCTTATTAATATTGTAACAAGGTATTTGCTTGCTCCCTTCTTTTTTCATTTATTTAAACTGACTTTCTGTTTATTAAAATTTTCTGGTTTTTTAAAGATTTTATCTGCGATAAAACTAAAAAAACTGTTTCAAAATGATTGCGGCATTTGTCAAACCGCACTGCAATCACCATTATTGCCATCATCAAAGGCATCTACAATGTTATATGTACTTATGTATCAGCATTAATATAACAATTGTCAGCGGACATGTAGCACAGTAAAGACAACAATGATTTTGTTCTTAACTATCAGTTTTTGTAGATCTTTACAACAAAATTGAAATTTAGTTTTTACTACATAACTACTATAAATGAAAGCTAAGGATAATTGAAATAAAAGTTTTAAAAATGGCGTTAATATCATTAAGCAATTTGTTAAATTAGAATATTAAATTCGGTCATGACAAATCCTAAATACCTTTTACCCAACATTTACAAAGTACTTGCCAAAATGTGTAAATTTTGGGTAAAACCATTTTTTATATAAATAAAGAATTTATTGAATAATTTGATACTTTAATAAGAGTTATTTCAAATTGTGCATAAAGAAAAAGGTAACGTAGTTTAACGTTTTTGCAAATGAAATATGTTTTAAAACTGCTCTAAAATTTATTTACATATAATTCATTTTCATTTTATTTATTTTATGACATTAGGCCCTTAAAGCAAATCTTGTCATATATAGATTTTAATGGCAATACAGTTTTGTAATTTACAACTTATTTATAATTACATAACAAAAATTTAATGTTACAGGTTTTTATTATCTTAAGTAAAAAAAAAACTAACCGCCCTTCAAATATACAAAGAGTATATAAGTACATATTTAAGAAAAATACATAAATATTAAAATTATCAATAATAAAGACAACGATTAGTAGGTTTATAATTGGCTAATTCACAAGGTCTCATGAAATCATATGTCCTATAATAATAGCATGAAAAAATAAGATTGTTGTAATCGACCCCTCATATCTAAGTGTGATATTTCGAGTATAAATCAGCTGATAAAAAACAAACAAAACAAAACAATTATAAAAATTTGCGACCACAATGTTGAAAAGTGAAAAAACCAAAATAATTGATGGTTTGTGCGAAAAGTATATTTTGGACGTTGTAATGGCTAACTCAAGCGAATAAACATGAAATCAAATAAAAATTCTGCCACAAACTTTATAGTAAAAACGTTGGTTGAAAAATAAAAATAAATAAAACCAGGGCTTAAAATGCTACCGTCAACATGTATGAACAGCATAGCAAACAGCAGGTTTTCCATACATGTTGACGGCAGCATTTTAAACGCTGAATAAAACAGCTGATTGGCAGAAAGCTGTGCCGGCCACTTTTATCGGCGGAGGCGACTTGTAGAAATATGTGCGGCGGCCTTGTTTAATTTTTTGGAACTAGACCTTTTTAGCGTATGTCGGTGGCGGCGACTCCCGAAATTTATTAGAAACTTAGCGTTTCAGCACATCCAGCTTTTGTATGTATCTAGGAGTATGACGCAGGGGTCTGCTGATTGGATATGACAACACAATAAACATACCATACAGAGTAGTATTATAATAGGACATATTTTGTTTGAAAAGCAACAACAATATTTGTATGCTGTTGTGAAATTTTATAACAATATAACAATATGCCATGATAGGACACCTTGTAAATTAGCCAATTGCAATTATATGTAATATTGTTTAAGCATATATTGCGCAACGATCATGGGTTAACCAGGATTATTCTCCCTATATGTTTTCCAATATGGCATTCTTAAAGAAATTTACTGAATTCGGAAAGCTCCTTACACTGTTTGGTATAACACTGTTCCATTTCCGTGCCACACGCACCACAAATGATATCTCCATAATAAGTTATTAATGTAATGGAATTAGAAGAGTATTTGCCCGCGATAAAGATCCAAATATAAATTTCTCGACAAGGTATTCTGGAACTTCTATAAATAAAAAAATGTTATTAAAAACTAAAAAATGCAGCCAATATTTTTAGAGAAACTTATATGTTCAAATAAACAAAACATTTAACCGAGTTTGGCGCAGAGAAGAGGAAACGTTCTTTCCTCCTTCGGGCTACATGCCTGGCAAGAATAATAAAAAATCATTTCTTAGATCTTTTTTTCTAAAAACTTAAACACGTTAAAGATTTTTAACAAGTTTTTAAAGAGTAAACAAAGACTTAGGTTTTTGTCAAAAGTTTTGTACCTATTTTGAAATAAAAAAATTTCTCAACACAAAAATATACCATGAATAATCAAAAACTCTTTATAAAAACTTGGCGAGCTTGTATATGCTGATCATGTGGCCATACTGTCATATCACCATAGCGATATGCTCATTTTAACTGAAGCGGAGAAAGCTGATCTCCGAATACATATAACTAAAATCAAGTTTATGAGAATGAATTTTAATAATAACTCTCCACTTCTCATCAATAGTATCCTACTTAAAGAAGTCGGGTACTTAAGTAGCATACTGACACAGACGGAGGCACTAAGGTAGATGTGGTAATAAGACTTTGTAAAGCCCGTGTTTCATTTGCTTTGCTAAATCGCATCTGGAAGACTCACAATATCGTCGGCTTAGAGTGTACACCTGAAAAATCCACTTTTATCATATATGATAGAGAAAGAGACGCCGCATGGACTAAAAAAAACATTTATTTCAATTTTGGACTCTTAAGTGTCGAAAAATGTTTGATGAGTAAAACTGCTATCTCCAATTTATTTAAATTTCTCTGCTAACTCCAACCTTAAAAACAATTTAAATTGTATGTAAAGTTTTGCGGCTAAGTGTCAGTGTCTATTATTAAAATTGTGTTAATTTTCCTGAAGGAGGACTATGCTCTAAAAAATTTGCAAACATATGGATAGATTTAATGGAGAAAAAAGTATTGTTCCAAAAAGATTTATCTAAACTCATTAATGTAATTTTTTACAGTGATGGTTGCACCCATCAGAATAGAAACTGTGTGATGTCTAATGCTTTATTGTCCACGGCTACAAACCAGAACATAATTATTCAGTAAAGGTTCTCGAAGTAGGTCATACTCAGATGGAAGCTGAGTGTATGCATTCTACTATCGAACGAACACTTAAAAATAAAGATATAAACGTTCCTCCAGATTACGTTAAGGTCTGTAGATCAGCTAGAAAAAAGCCAAAGCTTTATGCCATTACTTACCTTAGCTATCCATTTTGTAAAAAAATTTACGAAGTTAAATTCTTCAAAAGTATTCGTCCTGATCAGAACAGGGGTGCCGTTAACGTTACTGACATACGAGACCTACGGTACACCCCAAGTGGTGAGATACAATTCAAATTAAGATTTTCAAACGAATGGCAAAAAATATCTCAAAGAAAGTCGTCGGCAGTTGATTCCTTACCATTTTCCCAGCTAGCAAATCTCCACGGAAGTAGAAGAAAGATTACTGCTAGAAAATTTGAAGATCTGCAATATTTAAAAAGATCACTTTCTCATGATTACCGTTCGTACTATGATAATATTTCTCATGACTTAAGAGTATGTAATTCCCAAAGATATGTTCCTACTTGAATTACCCTACATAATAAGTTTATTCTTAATTTCCCGTTTTGCTTCATGAAAGAAATATATTTTTTTAATTGTTTACCTAGAAAAGGTTTTTATTGCATGGAATATATAATTTATAGAGTATATTTAATTAAGTGCTTAAGTTTTTTTTGCAATAACATGAATTCCTGAAAACAAAAATAAGTTTTCATTTATGCAGAAAAACCTGCTAAGTCCATCACAATATAGTATTTAGATTTACCAAATCATAATAAATTACAAAATCGTTCATTTAACACAAAATATTAAATTATATCCGATTATTAACCTTTGTGGCTATAGAATATTAGGAAATAAGCCAACTTTATATTGGGTTACCTTCTTAAGCAAGAAATACAAAATATATGAAGTTTTTTGCCTATCCTGTAAAATTTGCTTGAAGTGAGTTAGCAGGTTTACGCTCTAAGGCAATGGTGGTCATTTCATTGTACAATTGTGCGGAGACAACTCACACATATTCTTATTCTCTTTCATTTAGTCGTTGAAAAGCAAGCGACGACTACACATGAGGCGGATGCTATTTTATTTTTTTCACGTGTGCTTACCCAGCGAACCAAAGCGTTTAATATCAAATTGATATTATTAACACTTTCTAAATTTATTTGCTTTTTGCTAATTACCTATTCTACTGATCCGTCAAATTAAGTGATACACTTATTTATATAATTTATTTTTTTGCAAAATTTTATCAAAAATATGTTTATTAAATTTTTCATCAGAAATGGTCATTCATTTTTCTACTTCTATTGGATCAAACCATGTGTAAATGTAATTTAAACATTTTTTTTAAAGTTCTAATGTATAAAATTTTACCTTAAGAAATATAATGCAGCATCATATTTCAAACGGTTGATTTTGTGTTTGATGGGAAACTCTCTCACAAATACAATCACAGTTTTAGCTATGAGCACCCCTGCTCTAAGGCGACGATATGCTACTGTAAACCAAAATTAATATACATATTTAATACCTGAATAAAGGCGGTGCGGCTTATAGCTGCAAGACCTGGGCCCTATTCCACAAAAAACTTATCAACTTTTCACTTTGCACTTATCAAGTGTAATTTGCAAAGTATTTGCAATTTTTATATTCACTTAAAGTTATTATACATTTGTGTTTGCACCTTGGCAGCGTTTGAACCTTAACGTCATATCTAATGCAACAAGGTTGCAATAAAGGCTGAAATAAAATAAAATTGCACCAAAAGAAATTTGATTTTAATATTTCAAAAGCAGCTAGAAAAAAATCAAATACGTATTCCTCTTTCCATCTTTGTTAACCTGCCATGTAATAAATTACAGATACTGCTGACCAACATTATTTCACGTGTTAAAAAAAAAACTAGATTTAAATAAATTTCTATGCAGTGAACAAAGGAAAAACGTAAAAGGAAATATTAATGAAATTAATTTTTCGTGGAAATTAATCACACAGTATCAGCATAAACATTTTTAATTATGAAAGTAAAGAAAAAGTTGTTTTACACATACAAACACACATTTACACACACACAAAACTAACTAAAAATGTATGAAAAAAAGGACACAACTATTTATTTGGAGGAACAAAATACAACGAAAAACAAATTGTGAATGGAGCAGGATATCAAACAGTAGAAAAAGGAAAAAAAGTATTTGTGTAGATGTATGTATGTGTGTGTGTATGTATCTCTGTGTGTTTAAATTTTGTTTATAATCGTGTAAAAAATTTTACTCACACAAGCACAAAGAGTTAAAAGAAAAACTTTTTAATTAAAATTGTCTTCTGCGTGATTTTTTTTTCAACTTGTCGTCGTCGCTTTATTTGTAAAAGCCAAAATAAAAACACATCATTTCAGCCAACCATCCATCCAAACAGTTATAGAAATTGCTTAAAAAAATAATAATAATAATAACATAAAAAATCGCTAAATAAAAAAAATAGATTTTTGTATAAAAGATGCTGTTAATAATATTCATCATCATTCCCATCTACAAAATAAAAAAATTATGAAAAAATCATGACATAAAAAATGGGGAAAAAATTGAAGAAAACTAAAATGAATATGAGTTAAAAACTAAATTACATTTCATCATACATTTAAGATTTTTTCTTCATCTTTTGCGTTTTATTAAGGCAGTGTTTTTTCCTTTACATTTTTCATGATGATTTGTAATCATAATTTTAATGCGTTTTTACAGAGTCTAACTAAGAACTAACTAAATTGGAGCACTGTGTGTTACAGCAAGCAATAACCAACAAACGAACAGTCTGCACAATGAAAACGCAAAAAAATTATTTACATATAGTTGTTTTTGTTGTTGTTGTGTTGGGTTATCGTATGACAGACAAGAAAAGGAAGTCAGTGGTCAGTGGAATCGTTAATGCAAAATAGTGACTTTCTTTCTTTAAAAAAAAGTTCGAAAGAAAAGAAAAAAACATGAAAAACGTTTTTGTTTTAAATACCGCAAAATTATAATTTTTTTCTTTTGGAAATAGCGAACGATGAATACAAAATGCTGCAAATCTCAGGAAATCTTTACAAAAAGTTGTTGTTTCATTTACAGCTTTCAGAGATAAGCTCCCTACAAGTGTTAGACTTCAAAAAGCTTTGCCGCTTGCGGTTTTATGTCAATGACAACTTGTCTGTATAAGAAATTGCATTTTGTTAAAAAGTTCTAGCATTTTCTTGAATTTATTATGATGAGGGTAGGAAGAAAAAATTGATTCTTTTATTTGTTCACTGAACTTATAGGTGGAACACCATGGAAACTGTGGGGAATAGAATTCAACGAAATTCCTTAAGGGGGACACAAGTATTATCGTTAATTTTTATATTAAAATTAAAAATCAAACAATTATTTTGGATTAACCCTTGAAACCCAACCATAAGTGTTTTAAATAAAAAACATATCGGCCCCCTAGAGTGTAAACCTGCTAACTCACTTCAAGCTAAATTAACAGGATAGACAAAAAACTTCTTATCTTTTTTATTTCGTGCTTAAGAAGCTAACCCAATTTCTTATATTCCATAGCCACAAAGGTTAATATCCGAGTATAATTTAATATTTTGTGTTTAATGAACAATTTTGTAATTTATTAGGATTTGGTAAATCTAAATACTATATTGTGATGGACTTAGCAGGTTTTTCGGCATAAATGAAAATTTATTTTTGTTTTCAGGAATTCATGGTATTCCAAAAAAAACTTAAGCACTTAATTAAATATACTCTATAAATCATATATTCCATGCAATAAAAACCTTTTCTAGGTAAACAATTAAAAAAATATCTTTCTTTCATGAAGCAAAACGGGAAATTAAGAATAAACTTATTATGTAGGGCAATTCAAGTAGGAACAAATTTTTGGGAATTATATACTCTTCAGTCATGAGAGATATTATCATAGTACGAACGGTAATCATCAGGTAGGGATCTTTTAAAATTATGCAAATCTTCAAATTTTCTAGCAGTAATCTTTCTTCTACTTCCGTGGAGATTTGGTAGCTGGGAAAATGGTAAGGAATCAACTGCCGACGACTTTATTTGAGATATTTTTTGCCATTCGTTTGAAAATCTTAATTTGAATTGTATCTCACCACTTGGGGTGTACCGTAGGTCTCGTATGTCAGTAACTTTTGCGTCACCCCTGTTCTGATCAAGACGAATACTTTTGATGAATTTAACCGCGTGAAATTTTTTAAAAAATGTATAGCTAAGGTAAGTAACGTCATAAGGCTTTGTTTTTTTTTCTAGCTGATCTATAGACTTCAACGTCATCTGCAGGAACGTGTATATCTTTATTTTTAAGTGTTCGTTCGATAGTAGAATGCATACAGTCAGCTTCCATCTGAGTATGACCTACTTCGAGAAACTTTTGCTCAATAATTATGTTGTGGTTTATAGCCGTGGATAATAAAGCATTAGACATCACACAGTTTCTATTCTGATGGATGCAACCATCACTGTAAAAAATTACTTTAATGAGTTTAGATAAATCTTTTTGGAATAATACTTTTCTTTCAATTAAATTTATCTATATGCTGGCAAATTCTTTAGAGCATAGTCCTCCATAAATAACAATATCCGTTTTTGTCTTTTATATTATAAAATGTAAAATTGTGTACCTGGAGTTTCGTTCTGTAAAACAAACTACCAATTTTGGACTTAGTTGCCATAAGAACGGCTTGCAAATCAACTGTAAACACATTCTTTTCGGAAATTGTATCTCCTTCCTTTTATGTTCTAGCTTACAGTTAGTCCCAAAACTCTACATACGATTTAAACTTTCTTGACGTTGGAGTTAGCAGTGAAATTTAGCAGTTTTACTCATCAAACATTTTTCGACACTTTCGAGAGTCCAAAATTGAAATAAATTTTTTTTCTTAGTCGATGCGGCGTCTCTTTCTCTATCGAACGGTATCAAAATGTCATATATCGCACACCAGTTCAAAAGTGACACAACTCAAAATTTTAATTTTTCAAGTTTATATGCTTAAACTATGCACAATACACTTGTTTAGCTATAAGAAAAATATCAGAGTATTTTTTTGTTGTTGACTGTTGCTAAAAACAGTTATGTCTTTCTTTATGTTTCAATTGGTATAAAGTTGCAATTTATAAAAGTGACTTATTTTTAGTTGTGTCAGAAAATACAATGGTAATAGATCCCTACGCTAAGTGCTTAAAAGTTTTAATTTGAATTCAATAGTCCAACGTTTTTGTTTTTAGCTATTTTTATTTACGTCAAAAACAGTTTATTTCGATTTCTGAAAAATTAAAAATTTTGAGTTGTGTCACTTTTGAACTGGGTGTGCGATATGATAAAAAAATGGATTTAGCAGGTTTAAAATCTAAGTCGACGATATAAGAAATCAATTATTTTAATAATTTATTTTAATTTTTTTAAAAACAGTTGTAAAATAATTCTTCTCATTTCCACTCCTACCCAATATTTTTGTCCCTTGTTACGCATGACTAATCGTTTTAAGAATAAGTTGCGACAACTTTTCATAATTTACCTACCAGGAGATCGTTATTAATATGACTAGTACCTAAATGAAATTCTTAGTTTATTAGATGTATGTTTTCTATGTGAAAGCTGCCACGTTCCCTGTTCCGGTCCTAAATAAGAAATTGCAATAAAAGTGTCCCACACAAACATTAAAGAATGGTAGGTCTCATAGATCCCCTGATAAAGCAAAAAGTGTTTATAAATTTTGATAAAAGAAACAACAAAAATAGTCGTGGTTTTTAATAGAACAATTTTTGAAAGCATTTCTGATAAACCAGTACCACAGTTGGTGCCTAAAAAATCTGGGGACTTGTTAAAGTATAAACTATCATACGGATACACCGAAATCACTAAGTCGACATCTATATCTAGAAAGGTTCAAAAAATTTATACTTTACGCGGTCACAAGCGTATACAAGGTAGACGAAAAAAAAAAAACGAAATGCCAAACCCATTTATACCCTTTTCATAAAAATTACCTTTTCTCTGACCCAAGGAAAACGTTTATTTTAATTAAGTTTTTTATAGTTTGTTAAATTTGTTTTATCAACGTTTTCTTGCGTTTTAATAACATTCATCTTTATTACTTTTTTTTTTTTGGATTTCCTGTTAAAAAGAAAACGAAAAAAAAACTAATATCAATGGAACTGTAGAATCTTTTACATTTTCCTGGTCGTAACACCCTCTTAATAAGAACAGACGATTGCAAGTGACAAAACACCGACTTTCATTTACTAGATATTTGTGTCTAGAAGAGTGTGTGTGTGTGTGTGTGTGTATTCTTAGTTCTATATTTATTAATGCTGTCGGTCATTTACAGAGGAACCGTGCATTCTAGAGTATTTGGGTCCGAATGTTGATATTCATATCAGAGTCTGTAGCGTAAAACAAAAAAAAAAAAAATACAAACGTTTTGTGCTTTTGTGTAAATGTCGGGCTGTGCAAGTTTACAGCTGATTAAAACTATAATACTTCAACTGATTTTTTTTTAATATCGTACGTTGTATTCTTATTCTTATTATTTTTATTTATTTTTTTTTTTAATCAGACGTTTATATGAACTTTTAGTTGACGTCGTGCGGGCTGTATTATTTTTTGTTCTTATCATTTGCAGTTTATTTGTTACAAAGAACTGAGTAAAACAAATTTTTAAACCTTTTGCACTTTTTTGTATTTACGTACATATTTCTTATTTATTTTTAAGAAGTACACGTATGTGTACATACGTTAATAAGTTGGTTTTATTTATTATTAGTTGCTCACTTTAAACATTTTTTTTATCAAAATTCTTCATAAATAAACATTCCACATTTAATACAAGTGGGTCCGAGTATATTTAATACAAATTGATTGTTGCAATGCTGTAGGTTGTAGGTTTATTACAAATTTTAGATATAATTTAATTATTTCCTCTTTTTTTATTACAAAAGGTTTTATCACAAGTTAAAGAAGAAATAACTAAATTTTTGTTTCTAAAAATAAATAGAACAGAGTCCCACATGCAGTGAAATAAACTTGAAATATTTCATAAATTTCTTTAACATTTCTTAATTAATAGATGTTTCTAAACTGTAATCTTTTTTTATTGCATAATTGTTTTTAATATAACTATTAATTCCCTTTTGTTAACCATTAATACCTAATAAAACATCTAATATTCAATAAAAATATTATTACAGTTTCAATATTTCTTTTCACTTACATTGTGTATTTCAACCGCAAAGTTTATTTAACTGCAAATTTATACTCATATACACTTGGTTAGGTTACATGCAGAAAAACAAAAAAGTGAATTCCAATAAAAGGATTAACAAAATCACACATACAGAAAAGGAACAAACAAAAAATTTCCAAATAAAATCTCACAATATCGTAACGAATACGACTACAAAAAAAAAATTCATCTTTTATCGTCAAGGATTTTAAGCTAAAAGTTATCGAACATACAATCCAAAACCAAAGTCAATTTGTCTGTGTGAACAGACCAAAAAAAAATTGCAAAAAAATATTTTCAAATATAACACAAAATGTAGCTGAAATACCGCAACATAAAAACATGTAAGAAAGTGGAGTTGGACATGCTTAATAACTTAACACCCTACGACAATTACAAATGTGCTAATGTGCAAATGCCAAACTTATTTAAGAGTTTATAGATGATTGAGTGATTTTTTTGGTAAAATTTCTTGTGCCATCATAATCAAGTGCCGCCTATTTTGTTTCATATATATGAAATGTATTTATGCCAGATTTTGTGTCTATTCCGACATTTTAAAGGACCTAAAAGCGTTTAAAATAATGTATATATTGTTGGTCTCAGGTAGAAGGGCCTTTACTCAAATTTTAATCGAAATTTACTATTTTTTGTTATTGATATCAATTTATTTCACACAAATACACCTTATCACAAAAAATTAGTGTAATATTATAGCGGTTTTAAAAGCAATTGTATAAAAAAATTGACATGTTGATATATACAGTTTCTATTATGTTTTTTACCTTCTCATGTAAAATTACAATTATGTGAGTTAGGGCCTTTCTACCTGTATATATGTGTATTAATGAAAAATCTTATCATTTCTAGAGACAAAAGTTGAATTTAAAAAAAAACGTTTATATGGGTGGTAAATAAAATCCTGGGATAATTTAAACAATTTAAAAAAGATTTGTCTGTGGGTCAAAGAAATTTCATGTGTGAAATGTTATTAATTACACAGGTCAACAGCAAAAAAAGGCTTAAATAACCACTATATAGATTTGATGCGTCATCTACAATATTTATTTGCGACCCCATAGAGTGTATGCATTCTGAATCCTTAAAGATAGGGCAATCGATTTGGCTATGTCCGTCTGTCCGTCTGTTGAAATCAAGTTTTCTCAATCCGTATGTCTAACTCTAAAACCCTGCAATCTCAAATAAGAATTATTCCCTTAATTATACATTTAAGTACCGGTCAACTGAGTATTACGAATATTTTTATATGTCTTTACGTTTTTAATAAAAGATGAAAATATTCGATTCAATCAATCTTTTAAATTACACAGGTCAACAGCAAACAAAGGCTTGAATAACCACTATATAGATTTGATACATCATGGCTACCTAAGTACAAAAATGGTCAAATTTTTCAATTCTATGGAGAAGTTTTTTTTTTTAAATTTTTAAGTAAAATTCAAGATTTTTTTAGACGTTTTTCCACATAATTAATGATTACTAAAAAAACGTTAGTCCAATATTATTAAAATAAACTAAGGAAATTTTAAATTTACATACCCTTTAATCCGTTTATATATTGTGCTTCAATCGGCTCAATAGTTTCGGAGTTATAATACAAAATTAAAGCAAACTAGTAAGAGCGTTATATTCGGCTATACCGAA